>JADRCH010000142.1:4354611-4392948 GCA_019843965.1 Rhynchomys soricoides | reverse complement strand
AGAGAGAGAGAGAGAGAGAGAGAGAGAGAGAGAGAGAGAGAGAGAGAGAGAGCGAGCGCCCAAGCATTTGCGAGGCTCTCATCTGGCTGTTGTTATGTAACTACTTTTGGGTGGAGCCAAGGAGGAATGCTAACAAGCTAACTTTGGGTCTCACCCAAAGCTAGTTATATCAGGATTTTAGGGTGGTGCAGTAGAGAGTAAGAGTTAAGAACAACTTCTGTTTGTGTATTTTAACAGGCCAGAGTCCACAAAGAAGAAAGATTAAAGTACATCTAGCCGATTGGTCACTTAGATCTCAGAAGCACATGTTGAGTTGGCAGCTAGCATTATAAATGCCCTGGGCTGCAAGCTCACAGGAGTCTCCCTGAGAAGAGAAAGCTGCCATGGATCCAGTCCTGGTCCTGGTGCTCACTCTTTCCTGTCTGCTTCTCCTCTCCCTCTGGAGACAGAGCTCTGGGAGAGGGAAGCTCCCTCCTGGCCCCACTCCTCTTCCACTTGTTGGAAACATCCTTCAGATAGATGTGAAGAACATTAACCAATCTATAAAAAAAGTAAGTGTTTTGTAAGCTTCTCCACTGTTACAAAAGAAAATTAATTTGTTATTATTTAACTGTTTTCTTGTAAAGCAAATATTCCCATAGCTTCTTATAAATAGAATGCCATAGTTAGAAATAGTGGAATTCTGTAGTGTATGCAAATTCTCAATCAGAGCTTGTGTGTGTGTGCGCGCGTGTGCGTGTGCATGCGTGTATGTGGATGTAGATGTAGGTGTTGCAAGTGTGGGTGAAGAGGCCAGAGGTTGAAGTTGACTGTCTTCTTTTTTTGAGACAAGGTTGGGTTGGTCACTGAACCTAGAGCTCAGTGATTGGTTAGTTTGGCTGACCATCAAGCGCCAGGATCCTCCTGTCTAAGCCTTGCCAAGGCTGGGATTATTGATTGACTGGAGAACACCTACCTTTTTATGTGTCTGCTGGACTCTGAATTCCAGTCCTCATGATTGCACAGCAAGCATTCTACCAACTGAGCCATCTCCCCATAACCAAGGGACTTAAAAATGTAGATTTCTTATTAATCACAGAATGCCCTGAAAAGAGCTCAGCAGGTGATTCTGAAGCAAGTTCAAAGCAGCTGGACATTCGGGTTGGGAACTGACTGCACAGGTAGCAGAAATCAACTAAGCATGGCTCAGATTTGGGTCTTTTATTTCCTAGCCATGTAATACTGAGATGAATTTGAAATCCCCTGGGTTCCAGTCTCTTTAGCTGTTAAATTAATAAATGTGGTCAAGGTGTTGGTGAGTTGTGATGATTTCTCTCATCCTTAGCTAGCATCATTCTGCCTGTGGCAGCCATTAAATACAGCACATTCCTTATGTATGAAATCCAGTAACATTTGAAGATGTTTTATAGAAATAAAAAAAAAATCATCAACAGTATGATGACATCATGGATCATGAAAAATTTAGGTTAACATATTGCTTTTTTTGCTGCTATTTGAATGTTGTTTTTTTTCTTTTCAATTTTCCAGTTCTCAAAAGTCTATGGCCCTGTATTTACTCTGTATTTTGGCACGAAGCCCTCCGTGGTGTTGCATGGGTATGAAGCCGTGAAGGAAGCTCTTGTTGATTTAGGAGAGGAATTTTCTGGAAGAGGCAGTTTTCCAGTATCTGAAAAAGTTAACAAAGGCCTTGGTAAGTGTGAATACAAATGTGTGCATCTGTGAGTTGAGCCTTGGCCACGCAGATGAGACTTGATGAGCTCTTCAGGCAGCTCTGGGCCATCCAGATAGTGCAATGTTCCAGTTCCTTGCCTGCCTCCTGAGTAGTTTCTGTTTCCCATTCTGGTAGGAATCATTTTTAGCAATGGGATGAAATGGAAGGAGATCCGGCGTTTCTCCATCATGACCCTGAGGAATTTTGGGATGGGCAAGAGGAGCGTTGAGGACCGTGTTCAGGAGGAGGCTAGGTGCCTTGTGGAGGAACTGAGGAATAGCAAAGGTAGGTGTTGCTTAGTGTCACTGAGCAGCTTGCTTCTTTCTGTAATGATCTCCATGGCAACACCTCTGGGACAGCCTACATTGAGGGCGATGCTTGGCAATGCTATGTGTGAAGAATGGTTTGGTACAGAGAGGTAAGGGAGCTTTTGTAGCTCTCTGCCTTCCATGTTTATACACAATGTCTGTGCATCTGGGGTGGGGAGAAAACCTCGTTAAATTCCATTTTGTGCCAAATGATACTTTCCAACAATGCCATCCAGATAAATGGATTGAATATCGCGTATCATATTTGGCAATGTTTCCACCCTGACATAATTGTGAGCTAACTATTCTAGAACATTTCACTAGGAAATGTTTATGAGAGGACATTTCGGAAGTGACCTTGGAACAGGAAACCATGCATGCTTTCACTCAGTAACTCTGGTTATAGAGCCTCCCTGACAGTCAGCCATCTCTGCGGTTCTTTCAAGGCTCATGTCTGCAGTGTCCACAGCAATGGTGTCTATCCTTGCTTTTTAGTCCCAAGTCATCGTTAATGCCCCTGAGTGCTTGTGATTTGCCGCTCAGTTTTTGACTATTTAAAGATGCCAGCTGGAGTTATTTCATGTAACCGCCGTGCACTTTGTTGTTTGAGTACTTTAAGAGTTGTCTACATCACAGAAGGGAAGTTTTAAACTGATTTGTTGAAGCAAGTCTTAAACGTTATAGTGCTTAGCCTCAGGTTCCCTAATTGTACCTTGGTTCCATTTCAGTTCCTCTTATGTTATCCTCTATATTTTTGTATTAATCATGTGTTTTATTTCCTGGATTTTATGAAGCTCTAACGTCTTGGACTGCCCCTCCCAAGGCTTGCTAATATAGCTACCAATAGCAAATACTTTCCCCAAAGCATGCTTTTGGCGTACAATCCAGCCTCTCTATGGCTCTCAACCACTTCCTTTAGTAAGTTCCCAGACATCATGTTCTTATTCTCGCTGTAAATCCTTTCAGGGCCAGGGTGTGGGACAGTTACAAACCCCTCACAACCATGGCCCAGAGGTTTCTGCATATTTTGCAATCCTAAACTTTCCTGTCTGCCTTTCCTGACTTATTAATCCATTTGCTTACAAACTCCAACAAAGGCCTTTCTCTCCGTTTTCCCTTGGCCATCTGCTTCCTACCCCATGGGAACTCTTTGTCCTTCTGGGAGAGTCTGTTGAAGGGCATCTTGATCTGCAAACCTCACGATATTGGAATGAAAACAAAATTCTAGCTGGATTTTGAATCAATTAGATTTTGAGTTAGAATATCGATGGTAACTTTTTACCTACTCTTCACTCTTGGTTCCGCTTATGTGAGATGTAATTGTCACAGAAAATGTGATTTTCAGCTTGGATTCCAAATCACCTTGATATTCACATGTCTCTTTAAAATGAACTGGGAAGGAAGATTGAAAAGCAGCCTTTCACTGTGAACCCCTTTTCCCCAAATATGAAATTAAGAATTCCAATGATTTTTTCTTTCTGTCCTATGCCAAAATTAAAAAAATAATTCTTTTTAAAAAAATACTTATTTATTTTATGTATGTGAGTGCATGCACTGTCTCCCTTCAGACACACCAGAAGAGGGTATCAGATCCCATTACAGATGGTTGTGAGCCACCATGTGGTTGCTGGGAATTGAAGTCAGGACCTCTGGAAGAGCAGTCAGTGCTCTTAACCCCTGAGCCATCTCTCCAGCCCTAAAAACTAATTCTTAATACTGTGTGTCATGATTATAACAGAAAGGTGACCTGGCTTAGGCATCTTTAACTACCAAATAGGTATCTTCTGTTGAGTTCCCCATCACTAGTGCACAAATACCATTTAAAACTAACAAACAATAATTGTACATGTTTATTGCATATGCATATATTTGCAATGCTAACATAGTAACTAGCATTTTGTCTCATTAGACATTATCAGTTTTTCTTGGTAGGATCAGAGTCATTGTCTTCTACGGCTTTATAGCATACGTAAGGAATTGATGTAAATGGCGGCTGCTGTGCTGTGGAGAACTAGAGTTTCTTCTTCCTATGTAACTGGGTTTGTTTCTTCCCCAGCCTCTCTATTCTTCCCAAACATCCGTTTTGACGTTGAACATCAATCCACTTTGCATTTTGTAAGATAATCTTGTTTTCTTTAGTTTCTACTATGAATGAGAACATGGAACATTGGTTTCCTGTGCCTGGCTTGTTTCACTTTACGTATGTCCCAAATATGACTATTTAGTATAAAGGACAGGATTTCATTCTCTTTAAAGAATATTTAATATTTGAGTGTGTGTATAGACCTCAATACCTGTGGACATTTCTTCACTGTTGTGAGTAGTATGCACATTTTCACTTATCATCCTTAATTATAGCTGATGTATATTTGTAGACTTTTCATATTAAAATTTATTCATATCTGATTAGAACAATTTTGCTGAAAATTGCCCACAAAACAATTCCCTCTGACTTAATTTGCTTTTTTGTAACATAATGGAATGGGCTAAAGTGATGCTGAAATTAGAATCTTTGTAGAGGTTGGAGAGAGTGTGCATGAGTTTGTCACACTGGCTTCTCTTGCAGAAGACCTACCTAGCTTTGGTTCCCAGCACACACCTTCAGGTTTATAACCATCTATAACTCCCGCTCTACGGTATCTCATTTCCCATGCTTACCTCTGATGGAACGAGGCATGCACAGAATGCCCATACATGCATGCAAGCAAAACACTTATACACATAAAATAAATAAATCATAACCAAAAAAAATTGTAGTCTGTTGGTGGTTTGTCATGCAGTAGTACCCTCCACTAGAGGGTGTGCTCTGACAAACAAATGTGAACTCTGATTGGTGATAGTAAACATTTTCTGAACAGGAAATTTCTCTGTTTTGTTTTTGAACTCTGAAATAAGAAGGAAAGGATACTACTTATCAATTGAATCTTATGTTTGGCCTGTGCATGATTTAAATTAGAAATGACATTTTAAAAAATTTAACTTATTTTAGGCAAACAAAGCTCTTTTCTAATAATTGTGTTCAGTTTTTCTTTTTAAAAACTGTCACTGGAAATTGAATGTAGGGTCTTGAATCTGCTAAGAAAGTACTCAACTAGTGAGTTACATCAAAACCTTTGAATTTCACGTTTTGTTTTGAGATAGAGTCTCTGTAATGTGTCCAGGATAGTCTCAAACTGTAGCCCAGGCAGGCTGAGAACTTAAGGCCCTCCTACTTCAGCTTCCTGAATAGCTAGGATTACCTGTCTGTACCATCTGGCCATGATGTGTTTATTTTCATTAATTAAAAAATAATGTTATAGGGCTGGAGAGATGGCTCAGCGGTTAAGAGCACTGACTGCTCTTCCAGAGGACCTGGGTTCAAATCCCAGTAACCACATGGTGGCTCAAAACCATCTATAGTGGGATCCGATGCCCTCTTCTGGTGTGCCTGAAGACAGCTACAGTGTACTCATAAACATAAAATAAAATGTTAAAAAATAATGTTATTATTATTAAAGTTTTATTTCTTTATATAATTTGGTGTTTTGTCTGCATGTATGTCTGCACACTGGAATAAGAAATCAGGTCTGATGGAACTACAGTTATACATGGTTGGAAAGTGCCATGTGAGTGCTGGGAATTGAACTCAGGTCTTCTGCAAGAGCAGCCAGTGTTCTCAACTCGTGAGCCATCTCCATCCCTCCATAAATAATATTTTTTTGTGTTTTTTACATCTTTTTATACTTGTCCCACATAATACCTGCATCTCCTATAATCTTTTTCCTTCTGGTGGTACTATTTGCAATTCCTTCAACTGTTATCTGTATTAAAGATTTTCAGGTTGTTATTTTCTTCCTTCCTATACTAATATTTAATTATTTATAAGCTTTCTAGGGGGATGTGATTCTGTGTTTGTGACTGTTAGGTCTTTAAAATTGTTTCGTTTTCTCCCTGCCCCCCCCCTTCCTCTTCCTCCTCTTTCTTCTTTTGAGACAAGGGTCTTGTGTAGTCCTGACTGGCCTAGAACTTTCGAACTGGTGGTGGTGGAGAACTCTCAGCTCTCTTCTTGTATCTCCTGAGTGCTGGAATTACAGGTGGGCACCACCATGTGTAGCACCACAGACCTCCCAGGGACTAGACCACCAACAAAGAGTACACGTGGAGGGATCCATGGCTCCAGATACATATGTATCAGAGGATTACCTTATCTGGCATCAATAGGAGGGGAGGCCCTTGGTGCTGTGGAGGCTTGATGCCCCAGTGTAGGTAGATGCTAAAGCAGTGAGGCTGGGGTAGGTGGGAGGCAAAGGGGAGGGGGAGTGGTATGGGTTTTTTTTGGAGGGGAGACTGGGAAGGGGACAACATTGAAATGTAAATAAAAACAAACAAACAAATTAATGCCTTGTCTTAGTCAGGGTTTCTATTCCTGCACAAACATCATGACCAAGAAGCAAGTTGAGGAGGAAAGGGTTTATTGAGCTTACACTTCCACGTTGCTGTTCATCACCATAGGAAGTCAGGACTGGAACTCAAGCAGGTCAGGAAGCAGGAGCTGGTGTAGAGGCCATGAAGGGATGTTTCTTACTGGCTTGCTTCTCCTGGCTTGCTCAGTCTGCTTTCTTATAGAGCCCAAGACTACCAGCTCACAGATGGTACCACCCACAAGGGGCCCTCCCCCTTGATCACTAATTGAGAAAATGCCTTACACCTCATGGAGGCATTTCCTCAAGTGAAACTCCTTTCTCTGTGATAACTCCAGCTTGTGTCAAGTTGACACAAAACCACCATACATGCCTATTTTAAAAAGCATCTCTTTCACATCATTCTTCTTTTGCTTGCTAAAGAGGTCACTTGGGCCCAATGTGTAAACAAAGGCAGAGACACTAACATAATGTTCGGGTAACCATCCAGAAACAAGGTTTGAAGGAGTTGGTTTTTTTCCCATTAATTCATTTATTTGTTCCCTTTACATCCCAATTAGGAGGAGTTATTAAATCAGGTTTGAGAAAAGCGTGTGCTGGTTTTCAATATGCCGTAGTTCTGCCTAATAGGGAATTTCTAGGAACTTATTTTACTATTTATTGATTTATTTTTTTTATTTTTTATTTTTTTTGAGAAAGGGTTTCACTGTGTGGCTCTGCTAGAACTGGCTGTGTAGAGCATGCTGGCCTTGAACTCACAGACATCTGCCTGCTGCTGCCTCACAACTGCTGAGTTTAAAGGGGTGTACCACCACTACCTGGATATCATGTTTTTATTTTTAATCTACTTAGTTCATTTTATCTGCATTGGTGTTTTGCCACCTCTCGAGGCCCCTCCTAGAATTTATTAATTCATAAAATACATCAATATTCTATTAAAGAGTCTTTAATGTACATGTATTAACATTTATTTTTATTCAATATTTACCATTATCCAGGTGCCCCCTGTGATCCCACCTTTATTCTGGGCAGTGCTCCCTGCAATGTGATCTGCTCCATTATTTTCCAGAAACGCTTTGATTATAAAGATCAGACTTTTCTGAACTTGATGGATAAATTTAATGAAAACTTCAAGCTCTTGAGCACACCATGGATACAGGTAAGGTCAAGGCCTTCCTTTCTAAGGAGGCATCTAGGATTTTTTTCTCTGAGAAGGCCACAGCACTATTTGGACTCAACTCTTTTCAGACATTTCAGAGATGCAGTGTGCAACTTTCCCTTTTCTTCCTCTCTCCCTTTCTCCTTCCCTCCCTTCCTTCCTAATCTCCCCCCTCCTTCTGTCATTTCTGTATACTTTTCAGCCCCCTCCTCCCTCTCTCTCTCTCCTTTCCCCCCTCCTTCGTGTGTGTGTGTGTGTGTGTGTGTGTGTGTGTGTGTGTGTGTGTGTGTTGGGGCAGGGGGAATCTGTGTGGAGGGATGTGTCCTGGCAACCCACAAAGAGAATGTTTCCACATCAGTGTCCTCTTGGGATATTACAGATGTCATAAGACATCAGAGGATGTCTTCAGAGGAGAATACAAATGCCTGGAACCCATGAAACCACAAAACTCCAAGCAGTACCTTGGTCCTTGCAGAGGCATGCCCAGGTTCTTGATGACTGTCTAGGGGCTTGTTGAAATCCTTCTATCACCAACAGGCTTGTCAGCTAATCAAAGTTAAAGTCATTTTCATCTCATTATTTAGCATGATTCTTTTTTAAAAATTTATTTATTTAATGCATAAGAGTGCTTTATTTGCATGCCAGAAGAGGGCATCAGGTCACATTATAGATGGTTATGAACCACCATGTGGTTGGTAGGAATTGAACTCAGGATGTCTGGAAGAGCAGCCAGTGCTCTTAACCACTGAGCCATCTTGGCAGCCCCAACTGTAATTGAGGATATCAAAGGTAGAGAATGTTTTTGGAGCACAGATGCTGCCAGGAATTTCTGAGAACTGTGGCTTCCAAAACAAAAACTCAGGCTAACTGAAGTTGGGGCTCTAACTGAGAAAGTAGTCTAGGTTGGGTTATTAAGATGATTGACATCTGGGGTGTATAAGACATAACTCTGTTGGGCTGTCGTGTTCAATAACATCACTGTCTACTCAGCTGTCATCCTACTCTGTAGAAGATAGTTACATGATTTTATAGGAGTCATTTGACCACTGTTGTATATAAGTGCTTGTCTATAAAATGTGGAATTGAGTTTCATGATATCCTTGAGCTCTTCCTGACTATAAAACATGATTGATTTTATTCCTGAGGCTAACTGTTAGTGGTAGAAGTTACAGGGAGTGACTGCTCTGTCTCTGGTTGACTGAACTTCCTTAATCTTGTAGTTTGTCTCATGCAGGAGACTCATGACCTTCCTGTAGCTTAAGACTGGAGGTAAAAATGAGAGAGTGAATGAAAGATGCTTTAGTAATGTAGAAATATTGGCTTGTTGTTGGAGATGCTTATCATCCTTGGTCATGTGATCGGTTCAGTGCAGTCTCTGTCAGTATTTTCCTTTCTACACATCGTGTTCACTGAGATGTTTCTCCTCAAGTTCACCCTAGTTTTTTAGAAATGTAATCATTTTTCATACATTACATCCTGACTGCAGCTACTCCTCTTTCCAGTCCTCCTAGTCACCCCCTCCTTTCTCTCACAGACCTATTCCTTTGTTTCCCTTCCCAAAAGAGCAGGCCTCCCAGGGACATCGGTGGAAGATGATTTAATCAGTTACAAACACTCAAATCAAAGCTGGACATAGCAACCTAGTAGAAGGAAAAGTGTCCCAAGAGCAGGCAATAGTCACAGACTCTCCCACCCCCACTCAGACTCTTAGGAATCCCACAAAAACACCAAGCCACACAACCATGCCATATATGCAGAAGATTTAGCTCAGACTCATACAGGCTCTGTGATTGTTGCTCCAGTCTCTGTGAGTCCCTATGATCTCTGCTTAGTTGGTTCTGTGGGCACTGGTCTTCTGGTAGCCTCAAACTCCTAGCTTCTACAGTCATTCCCCACTCTTCTGCAGTGTTCCCCTTGCTCTGCCTAGTGTTTGGCTGTGTCACCCTAGTTGTTAACCCGGGTCATGGTGCTCATTGCTTTAGTTTAATTAATGGTCTTTACTCGTCAAGGTCTGCAATACTTTCCCTGCTATTATTGATTATTTCCCTGGAAGTCATAAGCAAGTACTTAAGAATTTCTCCTATATAAAAAACTATGTTTTGGAGAAAGTAAAAGAACACCAAGAGTCCTTGGACATGGACAATCCTCGGGACTTCATTGATTGTTTCTTGATCAAAATTGAACAGGTAAAATATTATTTGTGTGGTTGCATTATCTAATTTATTGATCATTTCTATAATTATTAGTAATGTTCAAGCAGGAAGCACTTAGTACCTGCTGTGTTCATGGAAGTGGACCACATTTCTTTTCACCATACTGTTCTGTCTCTTTGTGTTCTCAGTGTCCCAGACAAGCAGTCAAGGAGCAAACAACTGGATGATGAGCAATAGTGATTTTTTTTCTCCTAATTAGTAGGATTTCTTGGTGTACTGCCAAGTGATGAAAAACTGACTACATTGCTTTAAATTTTATATATGTGTATATAAATATAAGTATGTAATATATGTTTGGGTACAATGTGGTACTTCAATCCACAATGTTATGAAATGATCAAATCAGGTCAATAAACATATCCAATACTTCACACAAGTATCATTTGTTTGTGGTGAGAACATTGACACTCCGCAGTTGTAGCAATTTTGAAGGAAGAGAAATAAGGAAGGGTAAATTAATAACACTTTCTGCTAATCTGTTTAATTGCTGTTGTTTTAGTACTAGACTTTTCTTTCTTTCTTTTTGTTTTTTGTTTTTTTGTTTTTTTGTTTTTCGAGACAGGGTTTCTCTGTGTAGCCCTGGCTGTCCTGGAACTCACTTTGTAGACCAGGCTGGCCTCAAACTCAGAAATCCTCCTGTGTCTGCCTCCCAAGTGCTGGGATTAAAGGCATGTGCTACCACTGCCCGGCTTGTTTAAGTTTCTTATTTTTAAGAGCAAACTGAATTATTTTTGATTTATTATAATTAAGTAAGCCAGCAAACTAATATCTACATAAATCCTAGGAAAAGCACAATCCCAAGTCTGAGTTTACCCATGAGAGCTTGGTAGCTACTGTAATTGACATGTTTGGGGCCGGAACAGAAACAACAAGTACCACTCTGAGGTATGGACTCCTGCTGCTGCTGAAGCATGTGAACGTCACAGGTATGACTTCAGACAAGGAACCGTGAAACTCAATGTAGATGCTGGAAAGGCACTAACCATGTCCCTCATTGGATCTTTTGGAGAAACCCCATTATTGAAATTGCTCTGTTGCTAGCTGTAACATGTACATATGAGGACGAAAGAAAAATGAGGTAGGTTTTCACAATATGGGAGAGAGACTGAGAGAAACAAGACAGTGTGAACAGTAGCAGAATACAGCTCTGATTTTAGCGACCTTACTCTGATAAGGTGTCTGCATTTGATGGGAGGTGTCTGTAGCAAGCACGTGTGTCATTGACTAGAGTGGTGCATTGTTTTCCTGAGGGGTACAGTGTTATAGTACATTTTCTTTCACTATAACAAAATAATGGAGAATATATACTTTGTAAAAAAAATTATACTAGCTTCCAGTTCTGGAGGCTGGAGTGTATAACACTGACATTTGTTAGGCTCTTGTGAGCACTCTGGTTGGATGGGATCATATCAGCTCCAGCATACATGAGAGTGGTGAGTGACACATGTGGAGGAGGGACTCAGGGGCAATGGCAGGATTTCCCATAATAATCCCTCCCATTATGGTTTCAGGATAGACAGTAGATAATGTGGATATGGAGAATCTTAGACAGAGGACACGAGTGACAACCAGATAAATTCCGATAATTAAAATCATCCCTAGCTAATTATCTCTAGAAAATTAAAAATTATCTATAAATTAGAGCATTTATGATAATTCTAAGATAGAATCCAATATTAGGAATTTAAATAAACTCTTTTATGTCCAAGAATGTATAAAACATATAACACAATTACTCCCTTACCTGTAAGAAATGTTTGTAAAATCACAAGCGTATAAAATGAACATATATATGACAAAAATTATAAGTGTGCTGCAGAAGAGAGAGGGTGCATGGGCATATGAGAGTGTATGTATTGTATGTGAGAGAGAGAAAGAGAGAGACAGAGACAGACAGAGTGGAGTATCTGTTTGGGGATGTTGTCTGTTTTATATGTACATATAAACATGTGATTCCTCATTTCTTTTAAAAGGACCTTTTAGAAATTGTTTTTAAATAGTATAGGAAAATAATAGTAATGCCTGATTACCTCTCAGTGTGAACATAAATTGCCTAAGACACTTCAAGAATGTTTCTAAGTGAGTTGATTGCATTTGGCATATGAGAGAACCAATGGGAACTTGAAGATAAGAACACACACACATCATTAGCCAAGAGAATTCAATTACTACCTTATGATTATTTGATATGACACTTTTTTTTATATATTTAAAAATACTCTAGCCATAAAGCTAAGATCTTCTCTGTCTAGGTCATAACTTAAAATAAGCCTTTTATTCTAACCTACATTCTGCCATGTGACTGATTACTGATGTTTAGGTACCATGAGTCCAGCTCATCACATCTTCTTGGACAAATCTCCCACACTTGCCACTGTTCCAGTATCCATTCTGCCTTCTGGATATCTCACCTCCTATTTCCTGCCTAAGCTATAGGCCATCAAATTTATTATTGACAGGTTCCACACCCATACAGACTCAAGATATTTTATCAATAATTCTCCATTTTGGTTCAATAAAAAGCTCTTTTTCTTTGAAATAAAAACTAAACATATGACTGTTAGGAAACAATTATGAAAACCAATAAGATTTACATTTATAAAGATTATAGAAAATATTTAATTATCTATCATATCTTGGAAATTTTATGGTTTTTTATTTCATTCAATTTCTAACTATACTTGTATTACAAACCTAAAACCATCTTCTCAGATCTAAAACAACTTCTTAAATCTTAAACTACTTAAGCTTAATTGTGAGACTATAACTATATAGTCTTCATCCCCTTCAGAGACCTGAGAAAGAGTAAATATTACCTGAGTAAGTAGGATGTGCAGGCAAGCAGTTTCCTAGACCAAGAATTGACAGACAGCAGGCTACAGGGACAGCTACCCAGTAATCTTGGTAAAGTTGGAGCATCCATCTGCAGCCTTCTGTCCCAGTATATCTGGCAGACATATGTGTAAAGCCGGAATTATGAAGGGCTTTCTTACTCTGTCTTGGCAGTGTGCAACAGTCAGCTCTCCTGTGCTTAAGTTTGTGCATTTTGGAAAGCATGTATGACTCTAATTCTTAATTTCTGTTTTTTTTTTTTTAATCTTGGCAGGGATAGCAATTTCTTAGTTCATATTTGTAAGATATTTGTATAGTGAAGTATTTAATCATTCTTATTTGCATTGATTTTCCAGTATGGTAGATAATATGTACAAGTATGTCTACTTAATGGATGCCTGGTTTTTAGGTGTTATATTTCCTTGTAGCATTGCAAGTGTAGATGTTCTTAGGGCCTATGATGCTGTTGGGATACTTTCCTCATGCTTCATGTTACACTGACATGTGGCAGTTGTGCCGGTTTTCTCCCATTACATCATTTTCTACTCTGTCTTATTAGCTAAAGTCCAGGAAGAGATATAGTGTGTAGTTGGCAGAAACCGGAGCCCCTGCATGCAGGACAGGAGCCACATGCCCTACACAGATGCTGTAGTGCATGAGATCCAGAGATACATTGACCTCGTCCCCATGAACCTGCCTCATTCAGTGACCTGTGATGTAAAATTCAGAAACTACCTCATTCCCAAGGTAAGCTTGTTTCACATTACAGCTCAGTGTTGATGAAGTTCCAAATTCACACCGTGGTTCCCAGTATGGTTGCAAATATATAAGAAAATAATTAAAAGTAGTAATATGTGAAAGTGTCTTCAAAAGAAAGGTATAGCTCTTTAATATTATAATCTTAGAATCATTGAGTTTCCAACTTTTCATTAAGGATTGCTAGCTTGATTTTTGTTGCTATAAGCACCATGACTAAAGGCAGCTTAGGGAGGAAAGGGTTTATTTAATATTACAGGTCAGAGTCCATCATTAAGGAAAGTTAAGTCAGGAACACCAGCAAGGCATCCACCCCACCAGCACAGGGACTTGAAGCTGAAGCCATGGAGGAATGCTGCTTATTGGTGTGCTTTCCATTGGCTAGTGTTTAGAAAGCTTTATTATCCAACCCAGGCTCACTTTTCTGGCACCAGTCCCAGTGGGCTGGGTCCTTTCATGCCAACTATCAGTCAAGAGAAGCATATAATAGGCCATTCTAAACAAAACAATTCTTCATTTGAAGTTCTCTCTTTTTTAAAAAAATATTTATCTTTAATTTTTTTTTTTACAGTCCAGTAGTTATCCCCCTCCCAGTCTGCCCTCTGACAGTTTCTCATTCCATTTCTCCTCCCTCTGTCTCCAAGAGGATGTCCCCCCCCCCGCCAGGCCTCCCCACTCTCTGGGAGCTCAAGTCTCTTCAGGGTTAGCTGTGTCTTTTCACACTGAGGCCAAACCAGGCAGTCCTCTGCTATGTATGTGTTGGGGGCTTTGGATCAAGTAGGGTTTGCTGCCTGGTGGCTCGGTGTCTGAGATATATCAGGGGTCTGGGTTAGTTGAGATGCCTGGTCTTCCTATGGGGTCACCCTCCTCCTCAACTTCCTCTAGTCTTTCCCTAATTCAACCACAGGGTCCCCGATATTATCAGGTATTGGGTAGTGGGGGGAACAGTAGAGAATCCCTGAGAGCCAGCAGAATTAATGGAAATAATGCAACCTCGGGGGGGGGCGTGGTAGGTAGGGGAACTCTCTAGAAGACCTGGGAGGTGAGAGACTCTCAGGACTCAAAGGGAGGGACCTTAGATGAAATGCCCTACAGTGGGGAGAGGAAACTTGTAGAGTCCACCTCCAGTAGAAAGACAGGGCATCAAGTGGAAGAATGAGGTTTTCATCCCAGAGTCAAAAACTCTGACCCAGAATTTTTCCTGTCTAAAAGAACTGCAGGGACAAAAAAGGAGAAGACACTGAGGAAAAGGAGTTCAAGTGACCGGCCCAACTTGGGATCCATCTCAAGGGGAGTATCCAAGGCCTGATACTATTACTGATGATATGTTGTGCTTACAGACAGGAGCCTAACATGGCTGCCCTCTGAGAGGCCCAACAATCAGCTGATTGAGACAGACACAGATACTTACACCCAACCAATGAACTTCTCTCTTATAACTCTGGGTTGTGTCAAGCTGATCTGTGAAGTTACTAGGATAATATCTATTTAAAAAGCACATAAATGGATATACAAGTGTGCTTTTATATATTGTATACATATGTGACATAAAGGTGTGTAGAACTGTCTTAGTCAGGGTTTCTATTCCTGCACAAACATCATGACCAAGAAGCAAGTTGGGGAGGAAAGGGTGTATTCAGCTTACACTTCCATGCTCCTGTTCATCACCAGGGGAAGTCAGGACTGGAACTCAAGCAGGGCAGGAAGCAGGAGCTGATGCAGAGGCCATGGAGGGATGTTTCTTACTGGCTTGCTTGCTTCTCCTGGCTTGCTCAGCTGGCTTTCTTATAGAGCCCAAGACTACCAGCCCACAGATGGTACCACCCACAAGAGGCCCTCCCCCCTTGATCACTAATTGAGAAAATGCCTTACACCTGGATCTCATGGAGGCATTTTCTCAAGTGAAACTCCTTTCTCTGTGATAACTCCAGCTTGTGTCAAGTTGACACAAAACCAGCCAGAACTATATTTTAGTTTATTAAACCTATCACACTTAATACCTAAAAACTATATGTGTGTTTCCCAAGACTGAAGAATTTCTACTACAACTTCATAAGCCCACTTACACTAAAGAAATTATGAATATACTAATATTTTCCTCCGTGTAGCTTACGATTACATTTTTTAGTTATGCCAAGATATTTTTTTTTTATAGATTTGAAGTAAAAACTTCTCATAGTGCAGTAAAGGAATAAGTTCTCAATTTGGTTATCCAAGATTGAAAACATTTCCATTAAAATTTTTTTTTGGTACAGCAATTGTTTGGAAGAATCAAAGCCTCTTGTCCTGTCTTCTTTTATGTGGAATTTAATCTTTGGGCATCCTATTTTCCAAATAATTTATCAAAAGTTTTAATATTAGTTGACAATCCTTTCCTGAGTATTCTATTTTCTAAATAATTTACCCACCGTTTATAAAATTAATTAATAATTTCAAAATTAAATCTAGTTTTGGTGATTTTTCACATGTCTATAATGTAGCTTGAGCACACCCACCTCCTCCCTCCTCCGATTCCCACCCAACCTCTTCCAACAATTCCCTTCCTCATCCTCGTATCTTATGGTTTGGTTTTATGATTTTCTGGGTTTGAAGAACCACTGGCATTTGCAGGGGTGTGGGGCTATATCCTCTGGAGCTGGCGGGACTTAGTGGATACACCACTCTTAGTACAACTAATTAATAATCCGTGCCTGAATTGATCATTCTGAGTTGTGAAATGATGGTTGTTCTCATTTGTTCATCTCTCGTACTTTTTAATGTAGGGGTCATCTGTGATGATAAAATTATAAGAAGTATATAGTGCATATGATAAATGCTCAGGAAGTGATGGTGTGTTGATGGTATATTCAAAGTTCTCAGTAATTATATCAGATCCTCATTTAACAAAAGCGTAAGCAAAGGATTCTCAATTATCCTGACTTTTCCAGAATGAATATAGACTTCCATCTAAAACTATAGCCAATATGAGTTCAGTAAGAACAGAAGTGATAAATACAGCAGTGAGGGCAGACTCCAGTGTCTAACCTTGGTAATAGCTAGAGTAGGTTCAGTCCTTCAACAACTAATGGAGATGAAAGCTATTGGCATTAAACTTATCTCATTGATTTTGTGTCTTCTTAAAAAAAAATTGAGTCCAATGAGTGCTGCTCATATACTTGTGGATATGTAGCTATCTGCTGGAGTGTAGTTGACCTACCAAGGTCCCACCCATAAAGAAAACTTAACTTCATCAGAACTTTGTTTGCAATAGAATGGTGGGCATCAACACAGAGACCTACAACTGCTCAAGATACTGAGAATAAGAAACCTCAGAATGCTCAGCCTTAAATGGAATATCTGTACCACACTTCCTTTTTCAAGGCTAAAGGATCATTGTGGAAGAGAGGAGAGAGAGACAGACAGACAGATACACACACACACACACAGAGAGAGAGAGAGAGAGAGAGAGAGAGAGAGAGAGAGAGAGAGAGAACCAGAGGTGGTAGATGCACACGAGGAAACTATCTTCTGGACTCAGGTTGACATTTTACTTATGTTGTGTGATAGCATGCATGAGACCTGCATGAGGTCAAACCAGAGCATGGAGAGGTGGCCGTGAAGTACCATCCCTAACTGAGGAGCTAATGCCAATTCATCTCTGTTCGTGTTTGGTCTATGTATAAATGTCATTGCTCTGCTTCGGATCTGGTACTTTCATTCACAAGTCAGATTGTTTAGGTGAGTTCCTTCAATTCTTCCCATTCAGCTTTCATTACATCTGTTGGCTGTTTTCAGGGTACCACTGTGATTACATCACTGACATCCATGCTACATGATGACAAAGAATTTCCTAACCCAGAGAAGTTTGACCCTGGTCACTTTCTAGATGAGAGAGGCAACTTTAAGAAGAGTGACTACTTTGTGCCATTCTCAGCAGGTAACAGAAATTCATTTCCATTTGTACTTTGGAGGACATAATGGACTTTTAGGATCAGATGCAATTTTCTATGGTGATTTTGCCAGGACTGATAGATTTTCTGCTTGTGTGTCATAAGGACTTCTATTTTAATAACTATATATTTTCTCTCCATGTAATAATTCCTCTTTATTGGACCGTATCAGTGAGCATTGCAGAGTCTAGCACAGTTTTTCCAACTTAAGAAAGCAAATTATATTTATGTGCTATTCTGGCTCTGTGCCCTTGCCCATAGCTGCGTGGTTGGCCATGGTCATGTTAGTGGATGCTGGGAGAGGAAGGAAGGTAGGGCATCCAGGAGCCGAAGAGACCTCAGCAGTATGGTTTAATGGAGGGGAACAACGACTACATAAACCTTTGGTAGAATCTTTTGGGTCGAGTAAATCATTGGCCATTGGCTGGGGCCAGGGTGCTAGGGGTGCCACATTTGCATAAGGAGGAATACCAGGTGCTGTTAGACACGACCTTATCAGGGAAGTGGAATTTTAACCTGGCTACTGGGCTCAGGGGCTGTTGGGGCAAAGGTGTGGGTGCTGGGCAGCAAGTGCCAGAACAGAGGGGGAGCATTATTTTAAAAAATGTTTTTACATTTATTTATTTATTCACTTTACATCCCCAAATCAGCCCCAGCTTTGCTCCCATTCCCCCCTCATGCAAGTGCTCTCTCCAATCCAGCTTGCTCTTCTCTTTTGAGAAGGGGAAGCCCAGGGGGAACATTCTTACTCCTGCCAATCTCAGGAAGAGATTTCCAGGGTTTAAACTTGTGTCAACCCCACTCTTGTTCTGAGCCTACTCCCCACAGTCCCATGGCTCTCTAGTACCACATTTACTAATTGAACTTGGCCTCTGGAGCCCCAGCTGCCCACGAGCTCCTCTTGGAAGCTAACATCATTTAGGCTTCTTCATCTGCCATGAGAGAGGTATCTAAGTTCACATTCAATATCTCCTCTGTGGCATCCTTGTCTCCCAGACAGCTTTGGGAATGCAAGTGCCCTAGAAAATATAAGAGGCTCTGCAGAGACTCAATCTGAGTTAGGGAAGTAGGTGAGTCAAAGGACGCTGTAGTCTAGTTGGATTAGTGCTGCGACAGGGGCGGTCAGGGGGAAGATGCTCAGATCTTCCTTCATAGCCAAACAGGGTTTTTCTAAAAGGCCAGAGAGACATGGCTGGCTCATAGGGAACAAGGAAGTAAGAGAAGAATAGGACGCAGGGAACTGTCCAGAGAAAATGAAGTATGGGAGGGGGCATTCTGTGGATGGAGGAGGTCAGAAAGTGCTGAACAAATGCAGGCTGGGAACGACTTTGGGCATGTAGAGGGGGCACTGTACAGTCATTCTAGCGCCCCTAGAGTTTCCTTTACTATAATCCTACATGTCAAATGTCCAAACCTACTGCTCCGTTATGTGTGCTGAGTCTCTGGGCATGGCGTCACTCTTACCTTTTGCTGTAGGGTTTGATTCTTATGCTGGTCTTAGCTTAGTACAACTCATATGTGTATAGAGATCCCTTCTGTTTAAGGAACTCACTTTGGCAAGGTTGCAAAAGATAAGAAAGCATAGAATTCAAGCACTCTCTGCTACGTAGAATCCTGTATGTGATGAGGAAACCCACAGAGGGTAAGATTCTACTGGTCACAAGGATCATAAAAAGGAGAGACCATGGCTCCTGAGGGAGTGTCAGAACAGTGCTTCGTCAATGGGAGGTGAAGCTTTCGACTTCATGGTGTTGGAGATGGGTGAATGGAGCTGTGTCTGGGGCTGAGAATGTGATATGGGTGTCTTTTATCCACACGCTGAACAACGCATTGACTACTGTATAATCTCTGTGACAATTCACAGATGATTCAGGAACAACTTTTCCCCCTTTTTTCTTTTCTTTCTATTTCAGGAAAGCGGATGTGTGCAGGAGAAGGCCTGGCTCGCATGGAGCTGTTTCTGTTCTTCACCACCATTTTACAGAATTTTAACCTGAAGCCTCTGGTTGATGTAAAGGACATTGATACAACACCAATTGTCAATGGCTTTGGCCATGTGCCCCCTTTGTACCAGGCTTGTTTTATTCCTGTGTAAAGGGCAGACTCCCTATGCTTTCATCTGCAGTGTCTCCTCTGAGGGCCCTGTCTACTTCATTCTTGGTGCTGTCATGGTTTTCACTCACATTTCTCCATTCCCTTCCTATCCAGTGAACATCAAAACTCATTAAGCCAAGTTCCCCGAGTCAATACACAGTTCTACTCCTGTTCCTCATATCTTGTGACACTCCCATGCAGTTCTTACATCGTAAGTGCTGATACATGGCTCAGTTACTATTAATACTATGCTTTTACTCTAAACAGCAAAATCTTTAGACTATGACAATTCAGAGTCATCTGTTCCCTGCATGTGCTAAATAAATACTAATTTTTGGACCAGTTCTTAGACTCTCTTTTTTTATGGGCATAATGCAAGGAAGAAGTAAAGAAAACAAACTCTTGAGACCATATTTGTTTTTATTTATGCAAAAAAAAGACTAAGGAAGACAAAGACAGACATTGTTTCTTAGCTGCTACTGCACGTTTGATTTCAAGGAGAGAAACTGTATCCAAGAAAAGTTCCTGGTTTTAGGAGTCATTCTGACTATCAGTCATGGAGACAGTGACCGTTAGGAATTAGAACTAATACCTCAGCTTTGATGTTTACTGTAAACCAAAGTAGGGATCATGAATATTCTTTTTGCTTTCTGTTTCCAACTTAGAGTTAAATAGTAATTAATATGTCTATATGGCAATTCATATTTTATGTGTTTGTTCAAGGAGATGGTTCATTTGATAAAGAGTTACTGCTTTCCTGTGGAAGCATGAGGATCCAAATTTAATACCTAGACCCATGTAAAGAAAGCAAGGCTTGGAAATGCATGTTTTAAATCCTAATGCTGAGAAGGGACTGGAGGGTCCCTGGGCCCTGCTGGCTAGCCAGCCTAACTTATAAGTTCTAAGACTGTGTTCAAAACCAAAACAAGTGAGGTGGTGGTGGTGGATGTCTTCAATCCCACACTGGGGAAACAGAGTCAGGTGGCTCTCTAAGTTCAAGGCCATACTGGTCTATCAGTTGAGTTCCAGAACATCCAAGGCTACACAAAGAAATGCTGTCTCAAAAAAGCAAACCAAACCAAAACATGGTTGATGATACCAGATGAATGACCCCTGATATTGACCTCTGTTGTCTACATGCATATTATCACACATGTACATACCACAAAGTACACCCACATAAAAGTCTGTGCATGAACATATACTTAGAAATTCTCAGTTTTGGTGTGGGCTATGTACTTCACTTGGTAGAGTGACATGCATCAAAACCTGGGATTGTGCTTCAGTGCTGCATAAAACCCTATGTGGTGACACATGCCTGTACTCTCTGCTCTTAGGAGGTAGAGAGCAGATCAGAAGATCATGATCATTCTCAGCTACATAGCAAAATTGAGGCCAGCCTGTGCTACATGAGTCTTTTGTCTCAAAAATAATGTTTTTGTTTTATTTATTTTATAAGAACAACATTTAATTGGGACTGGCTTTCAGGTTCAGAGGTTTATTCCATTATCATCAAGGTGGAAACATGGCAGCATCTAGGCAGGCATGATGCAGGAGGGGCTGAGAGTTCTACATCTTTATCTGAAGCCTGCTAGTAAGAATACTCACTTCCAGGCAGCTAGTTTGAGGGTATTTAAGCCCATCCTCACAGTGACTCACCAATCCAACAAGGCCACACCTCTTAGTAGTGTCACTTCCTGGGCCAAACATATTCAAACAAACATATTCCACTCCCTGGCCCCCAGAGGCTTGTGCAAACATGAGTCTGTGGGGGCCATACCTAAACATACCACAATTCAAAGCACATTTAGTCCAACTTCCAAAGTCCCCATAGTCTATAGCAGTCTAAAAATTGCTAAAAGTCCAAAGTTCAAGGTCTCTTCTGATATTCATACAAATCACTTAACTGTAATCCTTAAAGCAAGACAGGGCCAGGCAGTGGTGGCACACGCCTTTAATCCCAACACTTGGGAGACAGAGACAGGTGGATTTCTGAGTTCGAGGCCAGCGTGGTCTACAGAGTGAGTTCCAGGATAGCCAGGGCTATACAGAGAAACCCTGTCTCGAAAAACCAGGGGAAAAAAAAAAAAAAAAGACTGCCCGAAAGCAAGACAGGAAACCAGCTGGGCAAAGTCCAACCTCTGCATCCTCATGTCTGATGTCAAAGTGGTCTTCAGAGTTCCAGCTGCTTTTTCATCTTTGTTGACTGCAACAAAGTTCTTTCTCCTGAGCTGGTTCCACTCCCTAGTAGTAGCTTTCCTCAGCAGATAGTTCTCAGGTATAGCATCTCAAATATCTTAGGTTCTCCAAGGCAACTTCAACTTTACAGCTTCTTGTTACAATGTCTGGGATCCATGCATGATCTCTGGGCTCCTCCAAATGGCTGGGGTCACTTCTCCAGCTCTGCCCTTTGTAGCACTCTAAGCTCAGGTTGTTCTACTCCATTGCTACTGCTGTTTTTGGTGATCATCCCATGGTAGTCAAATCTCCAATATGCTGGGTTCTTCTGCTGCAACTAGGCTTCCATATCTCATAGGCTCTCTTCATGGTGCCAAGCCTCAACTCCTTTGCATGACCCCTTCAGTCCTGGGCTGTCAACTGCAACTGAGACTGTGCCTTTGCCAATGACCTTCCATGGCCTCTCACAGTGCCAAGCCTCAGCTGCTCTTCATTGTAGGACCTTGAAAGGCAGCCTGGTTCCTAGTTGAGCAAAGGCTAGAAACCCCAGTGACCCTGAAGAGATGGAAAGCATTTTGCCCCACTCCTGGCCACCAGTCTCCTGGCACGAGGCCACAGCCCTCCATAGATTTGTGGCCATCAGTCACATAAGGGCAATGCTACAAGCCCCTCCACAGGTAGAGGACGTGACCACAGACAGATCTTCATTTTAATGAAGTACCTAACGACCTGATGGGCTTAGCCAATTAAGCTTTCCTTCCTAAAAACTCCTCCCTGCAGAAGGTATTTAACCCCAGGTCTGCCCTGAGAAGGGCAGTATGGTTTTACTCATCCACTTTCAGCCATGACAATAAATGCCTTAAAACCATGGACTCTCTTTTCATCAGGATCTGCTGTGGTGAGCCATGGAGAAGGAAGGCCTTTGCTTAAAGAGTAGCCATCTAATCTCTTGTGGAGGGCCTTTCTACACTCCTAGTCACGACCATAAAGACCAAGCCAGCTACTGACAACATGGAATCCAGGTGGAGCTCCCCTCTTTTCCCCCTCAGCCCTAGGCTAGGTCCAGCCCAAGGGCCCCCACTCCATTCTCAGCTCTTCTGCAGCTCCCAGCGGTATCTGGGTGCCCAAGAGCCTGAGAACCAGACAACCCCAGCCTCTGTGCAGGCCCAGAGACCCCCCAAGCTAGCTCCCACTGTCCCCTGTCTCAGACTGCATTCCCCCACCCCCAGAGTGGTGTCTCAAGGCTTCCCTATAGCCTGACATTTGCCAAGTTCAAGTTCAAGGCCCACATTGGAAACCTTTTTGAACCCTGTCTCAGAAAGTATAAAGGAGGGCTGGGGCCATATCTAATGGTAGATAGCTTGCTTCACACTCAAGAGGCCTTGATAATCAGCACCACAAACACCAACAGATCACAGGTGTATTCACAAATTGTTTCTAAATTCTTAGCCTCCCCAGGGCAATGCTGGTAGGTCATATTAAGGTACACTTTTATTGTAATGATTATTTGCTGGCCTAATAATATTATAAAATTTTATTATCTTCTAATTCAGTTTTGCAACTTCTATTGCAGACCACAGGAATACAGTCAAGCATTATACTATCCTATAGTCTATTAGTGGTGCTACATATGATCCTTGTTGTGGTTTCCATCTGTAATGTGCTCTACAAGGCCATGCATCAAATGACTGTATCCAGAAGGTGGTCCTTTTCTCATGGGACATGGAGCCCTTAGGAGATATGAGCTTGGTGATGGGACTCCAGTTATCCCTGTGAAAAATTATCTTGATTGTGTTCATTGATATTGGAAGGACCAGACTGACTGTAGGCTGGTTTGATCTCTTGGAAAGGATCCTGAACTTTTCAGAAGTTGTATGTGGCTGCTATCTTAAAGGAAGATATGTTGTCCAATGGTATACACTTACTTTCTTCAAAAATGTTCTGATTTATACCTTTTTGTCCCCAAATAAGAACTAACTTTCTTCAATCTGTGTTCCACTTTTGTCCTTGTATTTCTTTCAGACAGGAACAATTCTGGATCAAAAACTTTAAAGGTAGGTTGGGGACCCCATCCCTCTACTGGAGGCCCTGACTATCTACTGGAGATGGTCTCTTTAGGTTCCATTTCCACACTGTTGGGCATTTCAGCTAAGAGCATCCCTATTGAATCTTGGGAGCTTCTCAAATTCCAGGTATCTTAGTCTGGGTTTCTATTCCTGCATAAACATCATGACCAAGATGCAAGTTGGGGAGGAAAGGGTTTATTCAGCTTACACTTCCATGCTGCTGTTCATCATGAAAGGAAGTCAGGACTGGGACTCAAGCAGATTAGGAAGCAGGAGCTGATTCAGAGGCCATGGAGGGATGTTCCTTACTGGCTTGCTTCTCCTCCTGGCTTGCTCAGCCTGCTTCCTGATAGAACCCAAGACTACCAGCCCACAGATGGTACCACTCACAAGGGGCCCTCCCCCTTGATCACTAATTGAGAAAATGCCTTACTGCTGGATCTCATGGAGGCATTTTCTCAACAGAAACTTCTCTGAGAAAACTTCAGCTTGTGTCAAGTTAACACACAAAACTAGCCAGTACAATTGACCCCTTGTCAACTTGACACACAAACACATCACCATTAAGCCTCGACCCTTACTTTCTTATTCATCCCCAAGATCTAAATAACTTTAAAAGTCCCACAGTCTTTGCAAATTCTTACATATTAACATTTCAGTCCCTTTTAAACATCCAGTCTCTTAAAATTCAAAGTATTTTAAAAATTCAAAGTCTCTTAACTGTGGGCTCCACTAAAATACCTCCTTACTTCAGGAGGGAAAAATATCAGGGCACAGTCTCAATCAAAAGTCAAACTCTAACTGTCCAATGTCTGGGATCCACTCATGATCTTCTGGATTCATCCAAGGGCTTGGGTCACTTCTCCAGCTCTGCCCTTTGTAGCACAAACCTTGTCTTCTAGGCTCCAGATGCCTGTAGTCCACTGCTGCTGCTGTTCTTGGTGGTCATCTCATGGTACTGGTATCTCCAAAACACTGCTGTCTTCCACTGCAACTAGGCTTTACCATGTTGCCAAGCTTCACTTCCTTTGCATGACCCCTTTATTCCTGGGCCATCAATTGCAACTGAAGCTGTACCTTCATCAGTGGCCTTCCTTGGCCTCTCATAGTACAGAGCCTCAACTCCTTTACATGACCCCTTCAATCCTGGGATGTCAATTGCAATTGAGGCTGCACCTTCATCAATGGCCTTCTACGGCCTCTCACAGTGCCCAGGCCTCAGCTGCTCTTCATGACTCCTTCATGCCTTCAAAACCAGTATCACCTGAGTGACTCTTATACATTACCAAGTCCAGCCAATGCCCAAGGTACAACCTTGAATATCTCTGGAACTCAGCCTCTGGGCTCTCAGAAAACACTTCTCAGAAGATTTCACCCCAATGATGCTGTTCTCCTCCCAATCACAGCCAATTTCTCAGCTCCAGCTAACCAGCATCAATAGTCCCAGTAACACAATGGTTTTGCTTTAGTAGTTCTGGTATCTTGTTAATCACAGCTAATTTCTTCAGCCCCAGCTAACCAAAACTATAGCATCTTAAATCAAACTAGCAATGGCCCTGATAGGAGTCTTCAATCTTATCTATGAAATTTCACAAGCCAGGCCTCCATCTTCTGCACTGTTCTCAACATTATCTTCCAAGCTCCTACACAACATCCCACAAAGCTCTTAACACCGAATGGATCTTCTAGCCCAAAGTTCCAAAGTCCTTCCACAGTCCTCCCCAAAACATGGTCAGGTTGTCACAGGAATACCCCACTATTCTGGTACCAATTTTTCTTAGTCAGGGTTTCTATTTCTGCACAAACATCATGACCAAGATGCAAGTTGGGGAGGAAAGGGTGTATTCAGCTTACACTTCCATGCTGCTGTTCATCATGAAAGGAAGTCAGGACTGGAACTCAAGCAGGTCAAGGAGCAGGAGCTGATGCAGAGGCCATGGAGGAATGCTGCTTACTAGCTTGCTTACCTCTCCTGGCTTGCTCAGCCTGCTTATAGAACCCAAGACTACCAGCCCACAGATGGTACCACCCACAAGAGGCCCTCCGCCCTTGATCACTAATTGAGAAAATGTCTTACAGCTGGATCTCATGGAGATCAACTGAAGTTGATCAACTTGATCAACTGATCAAGTTGAGTTTTCTCAACTGAAACTCCTTTCTCTGTGATAACTTCAGCTTGTGTTAAGTTGACACACAAAAATAGCCAGTACACTAGCCTTTTGTCCACAAATCTTTATCAGTTTTTCTTGGCAGAATCAGAGTAACTATCTTCTAGTTTTTTATAAAATATGTAAGGAATTTGAGGTAAATGGCAGCTACTGTTCTGTGCTGTGGAGAACTAGAGTTTCTTCTTCCTATGTAACTGGGTTTGTTTCTTATTATCCAGCCTGCATTTTTCCTAAACATCCCGTTTACCCTTTCATAAATACCAATCTACTCCGCTTTTTGTAAGATAATCTTATTTTTTTTTTTTTTTTAGTTTCCACTATGAATGAGAACATGGAATATTGGTTTTCTGTTCCTGACTTGTTTCAATTTATGTAATATGCCCCAAATATGTCTATTTAGTATAAAGGACAGGATTTCATTCTTTTAAAAGATTATTTAATATTTGAGTGTCTGTATAGAACTCAGTTAATGTACCTGTGGACATTTCCTCACTATTGTGAGTAGTATACACATTTTTGACTTATCCTTAATTATAGCTGATATATATTTGTAGACTTTTCATATAAAAACTTGTTCACATTTTATTAGAACAATTTTGCTGAAAATTGCCCACAAAACAATTCCCTTAATTTCCTTTTTTGTAAAGTAATGGAATGGGTTAAAGTGATGCTGAAATTAGAATCTTTGTAGAGGTTGGAGAGAGTGTGCACGAGTTTGTCACATTGGCTGCTCTTGCAGAAGACCTAACTAGCTTTGGTTCCCAGCACAAACCCATGATGGTTTACATCCATCTATAACTCCAGATCTAGGGTACCTGATTTCCCATTCTGACCTCATGAATCCAGGAATTCACATAATGCACATATATGCATGCAGGCAAAACACTTATAACCATAAAATAAATAAATCCTAACAAGAAAACTGGTATTCTAGTGATAGTTGGTCATGCAATAGCACAGACCTTCACTAGAGGGTAGGCTTTGACAAAAAATGTATGTTCTAACAGGAACCTCTTGATAGAGTTCAACCCTGGCATATGAATATGGATAGTACTTATCAATTTAACTTTTATGTTTGACCTGTATGTTATTTAAGTTAGAAATGACATTTTTTAAAAATTTAACTTACTTAAGGCAAACGAAGCTATTTTCTAATAATTGTGTTCATTTTTGATTTTTAAATGTCATAGCAAATTGAATGTAGGGTCTTAAACCTGCTAAGAAATTACTCAACTACTGAGTTATATCAAGATCTTTGATTTTACATTTTATTTTGAGATAGAGTCTCTATAAAGTGTCTGGGATTGTCTCAAACTCACTGTAGCCCAGGGAGGCTGAGAACTTAAGACCCTCCTGCTTCAGTTACCCGAATAGCTAGGATTACCTGTCTGTACCATCTGGCCATGATGTGTTTGTTTTCATTAATTAAAAAATAATATTACTATTAAAGATTTATTTCTTTATGTAATTTGGTGTTTTGTCTGCACATATGTCTGTACACTGGAATAAGGATTCCAGTCTGATGGAACTACAGTTATAAATGGTTGTAAAGTGTCATTTGGGTGCTGGGAATTGAACTCAGGTCTTCTGCAAGAGCAACCAGTGTTCTCAACTCATGAGCCATTTCTCTATATCCCCATAAATAATATTTTTGTGTTTTTACACATTTTTACACTTGTCCCACGTAATACTTGAATTTCCTATAATCTTTTTTTTTTTTTGTCTTCCTTTCTGCTGGTTCTATTTGCAATTCCTTCAAATATTCCTCTGTGTTAAAGATTTTCTGATTGTTATTTTCTTTCTTCCTATACTAATATTTAATTATATATAAGTTTTCTAGGGGTATGTGATTCTGTGTTTGTAACTGTTAGGTCTTTAAAATTGTTTTGCTTTCTTTCCCTCTCTTCCTCCTCCTGCTTCTTTTGAGACAAGGGTCTTGTTGTGTAGTTATGACTGGCCTAGAACTTTCAGACTGGTGGTGGTGGATAACTCTCAGCTCTCCTCTTGCATCTCCTGAATGCAGTTGGGTACCACCATGCCTAGCACCCCAGAGCTCCCAGGGACTAGACAACCAACTAAAGAGTGGTTGTCCCACATGGAGGGATCCATGGCTCCAGCTACATATGTAGCAGAGGATTGCTTTATCTGGCATCAATAGGAGGGGGAGCCCTTGGTCCTGTGGAGGCTTGATGCCCTAGCTAAGGGGCATGCTAGAGCAGTGAGGCTGTAGTGGGTAAGTGGGTAGGTGAGCACCCTCATAGAAGCAACGTGAGTGGAGGATGGGATGGGGAGTTTGTAGAGGGGAGACTGGGAAGGGGGGCAACCTTTGAAATGTAAATAAAAACAGGCAAACAAACTAACTAACAAATTAATACCTATTTTAAAATGTGTCTCACATCATTCTTCTTTTGCTTGCTAAAGAGGTCACTTGGGCCCAATGTGTAAACAAAGGCAGAGACACTAACATAATGTTCGGGTAGCCATCCAGAAACAAGGTCAGAAGGAGTTGGGTTTTTTTTTTCCATAAATTAATTATTTCATTTGCTTTTCATCCTAATTAGGAGGAGTTATTAAATCAGGTCTGAGAAAAGCAGTGTGCTGGTTTTCAATGCCATAATTCTGCCTAATAGAGAATTTCTAGGAACTTTATTTTATTATTTGCTTATTCTTTCTTTCTTTCTTTCTTTCTTTCTTTCTTTCTTTCTTTCTTCCTTCCTTCCTTCCTTCCTTCCTTCCTTCCTTCCTTTCTTTCTTTTCTTTTTTAGAAAGGTTTTCTCTATGTAACTGCCCCTGGCTGTTCCTAGAACTGGCTCTGTAGAGCACGCTGGCCTTGAACTCACAGACATCTGCCTGCTTCTGCCTCACAACTGCTGGGTTTAAAGGGGTGTACCCCCACCACCTAGCTAAACATATTTTTTATTCTTTTGTTTATTCTTTTTGTTTTTAAAATCTAGTTACCTTATTTTATGTGCATTTGTGTTTTATCTGTATGTATGTCTAAATCAGATCTTGGAATTACAGACAATTGTGAGCTGCCTTGTGGCTGCTGGTATTTGAACAGGGTCCTCTGGAAGAACATTTGGTGCCCTTAACCTCTGAGCCACCTCTCCAGGCCCTTCCTAGAATTTATTAATTCATAAAATACATCAATATTCTATTAAAGAGTCTTTAATGTTCATGTATTAACATTTATTTTTATTCAATATTTACCATTATCCAGGTGCCCCCTGTGATCCCACCTTTATTCTGGGCAGTGCTCCCTGCAATGTGATCTGCTCCATTATTTTCCAGAAACGCTTTGATTATAAAGATCAGACTTTTCTGAACTTGATGGATAAATTTAATGAAAACTTTAAGCTCTTGAGCACACCATGGATACAGGTGAGGTCAAGGCCTTCCTTTCTAAGGAGGCATCTAGGATTTTTTCTCTGAGAAGGCCACAGCACTATTGGACTAATATCTTTTCAGACATTTCAGAGATGCAATGTGCAACTTTCTGCATTCTTTTCTTTTCTCTCTCTCTCTCTCTCTCTCTCTCTCTCTCTCTCTCTCTCTCGTGTGATACAGGAGCCTGCAGAAGCCAAAGCTGGAGTTATGGGTGGTTATGAGCTTCATGATGTAGATTCTGTGAACCAAACTCCAGTTCTTCAAGATGAGCTTGTTCTCTTAACTCCTGAGCTGTATCCCCAGCTGTTGATGCTGGTATTTAGTTATTTTTCCTTTGTAGTTTTGTGTTCTGTAGGCAAGAGTGTTAGTAAGTTTCTAAACCATGTTTCATCACGTTTGTTCTCCGAAGTCTGTGTTTCTTTAGTTGCTGACAGATTCTTCTGTCCTATGAGAAGATGAGTGTTATAGAAAACAAATGGAAAAACAGAGATAGAGAAGAGAGGGCAGGAAGAAGGCAATAACGTAGATCTACAAACAGAAGAAAGGAAAGGAAGCAAAAGACGAGAAGGAGGACTGAACAGCAGAAGAGACAGGGACGAGAAATTCCCACCAGACTGGCTATATGCCCAGGCCCAGTCCCAGAGTTAAGGAATCAGCAGAAGTAAATGCTTAGAACTTTTCCCCAGACTTTTTTTAGTTTTTACCTGTCATGGTTGTGCCCTGGCTCTTTGAAAACGTCAGTATAATGGATGCTTTTGAGTGTCCTAATTTTCCAGAGATAGTCTCTCCCCACCTCTTCTTCCCATAGTCTTACTGTTCTGCCAAGAGTTTAATTGTTTTCTTTTATCCTAAGTGACTCTATATTGCCTAAGGTAATTTTAAGGTTTTTTGATAGTCTTTACAATGTTTCCATCCTGATGAGTTCTGAATTAGATGAAACAAACACAAATGCTTTGCCTAGTATTTCAGCTTCCTCCCCTAGACCCTTGTTGGGTTAAAACACACAGATACTATCACCCCCACCACCTGGGCAGAATCAAGGGCATAGTCCTACACATTGGGAACAGGGCTCTTGTTATGGATTCCACCAACACAGGGCAGAGGTGACACAAGTGCAAAGCTATGCTACAATGTCTTCCTAGGGATTTTTTCCTCAAGTTTCCATTGGCTTGTGTAAACATCTACTACTTTCCAAACTTCTAACAAAGTTGTTTCAGACCGTTTTTTATTTTAGGTGTGTGTGTGTGTGTGTGTGTGTGTGTGTGTGTGTGTGTGTGTGTTGGGGCAGGGGGAATCTGTGTGGAGAAATGTATCCTGGCAACCCACAAAGAGAATGTTTCAACATTACTGTCCTCTTGAGATATTATGGATGTCATAAAATGTCAGAGGACTTTATTCTTCAGAAGAGAATACAAATGCCTGGAAACCATGAAACCACAAAAGTCCCAGCACTACCTTGGCACTTGCAGAGGCATGCACAGGTTCTTGATAGTTGCCCAGGGGCCTTTTGAAATCCTATCAACAGCAGGCTTGTCTGCCAATCAAAGTTCACTTTCATCCCATCACTTAACAGTGATTCTTTTTTTTAAAACATTTAGTTTTTTAATGTATATGAGTGCTCTATTCACTCATATACCTGTGTGCCAGAAGAGAGCATCAATCACATTATAGATGTTTGTGAGCCACCATGTGGTTGCTAGGAATTGAACTCAGGACCTCTGGAAGAGCAACCAGTGCTCTTAACCACTGAGCCATCTCTCCAGCTCCATCAGTAACTTTGTAAAAAGACTCAGGCTAGCTGAAGCTGTGGCTCTAGCTGAGAAAGTAGTGTAGGTTGGGTTATTAAGATGATTGACATCTGGGGTGTATAAGACATAACTCTGTTGAGCTTTCATGTTCAATATCATCACCATCTACCAAGCTGGCATCCTAATATGCGGAAGATAGTTACATGATTTTACAGGAGTCATTTGACCACTGTTGTATATAAGCGTTTGTCTAGAAAATGTGGAATCGAGTTTCATGATATCCTTGAGTCTTTCCTGGTTATAAAACATGATTGATTTTATTCCTGAGGCCAACTGTTAGTGGTAGAAGTATCAGGGAATAACTTTTCTCTGTCTCCGGTTGACTGAACGTCCTTAACCTTGTAGGTATCTCATGTAGGAGAGTCATGGCCTTCCTGTAGTTTAAGATTGGAGATAAAAATGAGAGAGTGAATGAAAGATGCTTTAGTAATGTAGAAATATTGGCTTGTTGTTGGAGATGCTTATCATCCTTGGTCATGTGATCGGTTCAGTGCAGTCTCTGTCAGTATTTTCCTTTCTACACATCGTGTTCACTGAGATGTTTCTCCTCAAGTTCACCCTAGTTTTTTAGAAATGTAATCATTTTTCATACATTACACCCTGACTGCAGCTACTCCTCTTTCCAGTCCTCCTAGTCACCCCCTCCTTTCTCCCACAGACCTATTCCTTTGTTTCCCTTCCCAAAAGAGCAGGCCTCCCAGGGACATCGGTGGAAGATGACTTAACCAGTTACAAACCCTCATACCAAGGCTGGACATAGCAACCTAGTAGAAGGAAAAGTGTTCCATGAACAGGCAATAGAGTCAGAGACACCCACCCACCCACCCCCAATCAGACCAAGCCACACAACCATACCATATATGCAGAAGATTTAGCTCAGACTCACAGGCTCTGTGATTGTTGCTCTAGTCTTTGTGAGTCCTTATCAGCCCTGCTTAGTTGATTCTGTGGGCCTTGTTCTTCTTGTGTCCTTGACCCCTTAGCTTCTTCAGTCATTCTCCATTCTTCTGCAGTGTTCCCCTTGCTCTGCCTAGTGTTTGGCTGTGTCACCCTAGTTTTTAACTCATTGCTTTAGTTTAATTAATGGTCTTTAATCGTCAAGGTCTGCAATACTTTCCCTGCTATTATTGATTATTTCCCTGGAAGTCATAAGCAAGTACTTAAGAATTTCTCCTATATAAAAAACTATGTTTTGGGGTAAAGTAAAAGAACACCAAAAGTCCTTGGACATGGACAATCCTTGGGACTTCATTGATTGTTTCTTGACCAAAATGGAACAGGTAAAATATTATTTGTTGGTTTCCATTATCTGATTTATTGATAATTTCTGTAATTATTAGGAATGCATGGCTGTTCACTCAAGAAGTACTTGTTAAAAACTTTAAGTACTGCTGTGTGAATGGAACTGGACTAATAACCACGGAAGGTTTAAAATTATACTCTTAAATGACTGGAACATTTGGGCACAGCTTTTAGGTACTAACGAGCTGTCTGAGTAAAAAGAGAATATGCACCATGTGAAGTAGAAAAACAAACAAGTCAGATATTAAAAGTACTCAGCATTGAAATAAAAGGTGACAAGATTATATCAGAGTGTGTGGGAGAAAGAGAAGAAACCTTATGGGCTAGTTTCTTAGATGAGCTGAGATTTGATTCAAATTTTCAAGTATTTTCAGTGAGGAACAAGGGAGAGGATTTCACCTGGACACAATAAAGTGATGTGGTGAAGAGATAGGGCAGAGATCCATAGTTGAGTATAGCTGGAAATGATTCTTCACAGATGAGGAGGTGAAAGTGTTTTTCAAACTCTCTACAAAATACATATTGGCATGGGAATCTGTACCTATGAACCTGAAAAGGAGTCTAATGTAGATAATTTCATTCTTTATTCTCATAGTCGATTAGCTTTGTTTTAGTTAATGGGACGGATGCTGCAAATAGCAGGATCTATGTTGGAAAGTTCAATAGTAAGAGGTGTTCTGTGCCTTGGTAAGTTTAACCAAGAGGAAAGGATTGATATCGTCATTTAGAATAGTGGCAGGGAAGGTTCATCAACCATTGCTCGATTGTGGTGGAAAGATTCTAGGAGCCAAGGATCAGGGAGGACTGGACCAAACCAGTTCATTCAGGAAGGACTGACACACTTATGTACTCAGCTGCTGTGGCTGCCTCTTCAAAATTCACACATGATCAATCCAGTCTCCATTCTTAGTTGAGGACCTGTTGACAATTGCTGGCTTCTGGGGATTTTTTTTTTTTTTAAAGGATGTGGTCCCTGGCAAGTCTGTCATACACACATGTGTATGTGGGCATTAATTGTATTTCATGTGTTATGAAAAAATAAGAAGTTGAGAGGGGATGGAGAGATGGAAATGGATCTGGGAGGAGTCAGGAGGAGAGTTAAGTAGGATCAAAGTGCATTATAAAACTAAATAAAATTCTCAAAGAATAAAATAATTCTCAAAGAATTAATAAAACATTACAAATACGAAATAATAGCGATCATGACTATTTCAAAACTAGGTGAGAAGCATAACATAGATATAATAAAGATGTGTAAGTACAAACACACTCCTTGAACTGAGGGGAGGCAAAGAGCAGAAGAAGCTAAAAGGAGCTGGAGAAGAAAGCCAGCTTGTGAGCAGCCACTATTTCTCATCACCACTTGTATCATTAGACAGAGAGGTGAAGCTCATTAGTTAAAGGGAGAACAAAGCATTGACAAGGTGATCACCAGAGCAATTTCAATGGAGTTTCAGCTGAACTGTTCAGGTCATCACAGGGAGTGAAGTGAAGAGGAGGTAATAATGGGAAGAAACTAGTGGTCAAGGACCAAGCAGCTGGATGATGAACAGCAGTGACTGTTTTTTCTTTCTTCTTATAAGTTGGGATTCTGGTATATTGTCAAAGTGGTGGAATACTGACTACATTGCTTTAAACTTATATATATATATATATGTATATAAATATACCTAATTTAATATATCTTTGGATACAGTGGGGAACTTTGTTCCACAATGTTATGAAATGATCAAATCAGGCTGATTTACATATCCATCACCTTACATGAATATCATTTGTTTGTGGTGAGAACATTGACACTCCACTATTGTAACAATTTTAAAGGAAGGGAAATAAGAGGTGGGTAAACTAATAACACTTATCACTATCCTGTCTAGTTATTGTAGTTTTAGCACCAGACTTTGCATTGTTTTTTATCTTTAAGAACCACCTAAATTATATTTTATTCATTGTAATTAAGCATGCCAGCAAACCAAAATAATATCTACATAAATCCTAGGAAAAACACAATCCCAAGTCTCAGTTTACACTGGAAAGCTTGGTGGCTACTGTAACTGACATGTTTGGAGCTGGAAGAGAAACAACAAGTACCACTCTGAGGTATGGACTCCTGCTGCTCCTGAAGCACATGGACATCACAGGTATGACTGCAAACAAGGAGCTGGGAAAACTCATGTAGATGCTGGAAAGGCACCACCCATGTCCTTTATTGGGTCTGTTGGAGAAACCCCATTATCAAAATTGTTCTGTTGCTAGCTGTAACATGTACATATGAGGAAGAAAGAAAAATGAGGCAAGTTTTCACAATATGGGAGAGTGACTGACAGAAACAAGACACTGTAAACAGTATCAGTAGCTTGTTGCTCTGAGTTTAGTGACCTTACTCTGTAAGGTGATTGGGTGGTGTTTATAGCAGGCACATGTGTCACTTACTATTGTGTAGGCTGGTATACTGGTTTCCTGAGGCATACAGTGTCATGTATGTGTCATAGTGTATTTTTGTTCACCATAACAAACTAATGGAGACTATATACTTTATAAAGAAAATTATACTTAGCTCCTAGTTTTGAAGGCTGGCATGTATAACACTGACATTGTTAAGCTCTGGTGAGCATTCTTGTTGGATGGGATCATACCTGCTCTAGCACATGTGAAAGTTGTGAGTGAAACACATGTAGGAAGAATTCAGGGACAGTGCCAAGATTTCTCATAGCAACCCTTCTCATTTTGGCTTCAGGATAGACAGTGGATAATGTATGTATGAGGAATCTTAGACAGAAGAGAGACAGGAGTGACAACTGGATGAATTCTAATAATTAAAAATTATTTCTAGGGTTTGAAACATACTCAAGCATTTGTAATAGTTCTAAGCTAGTATCTAATATTAGGAATTTAAATAAGGTTTTTTATGTCTAAGAATGTATAAAAGATATAACAAAATCATTTCCTTACATGTAAGAAATATTTATAAAGTTATTCTGATATAAGAATGAGCATATGTATGATAAAATTTATAACTGTCCTTCAGAAGAGAGAGAGGACGTATATGTGTGTGTGAGTGTGTGTGTGTGTGAGTGTGTGTATGTGTGTGTGTGATTGTGTATATGTGTGTGTGTGAGAGAGAGAGAGGGAGGGAGTGTTGGAGTAGTGTTGGAGTATCAGTTTGGGGATATTGTCTATTTTTTTTTTTAAAAGATTTATTATTATATATGAATGCACTGTTGTTGTCTTCAGATACACCAGAAGAGGGCATCAGATCCCATTACAGATGGTTGTGAGCCACCATGTGGTTGCTGGGAATTGAACTCAGGACCTCTGGAAGAGCAGTCAGTGCTCTTAACTTAACTTAACTTAACAGAGCCACCTCTCCAACCCCTGTCTATTTTACATGTAACAATAAATAAGTGATTCCTTATCTCTTTTAAAAGCAACTTTAAGAAATTATTTGTAAATAGTATAGTAAAACAATAGAAATGCCAAAAGCAACATACAGCAAACCAGTATCCAACAGCAAACTAAATGGAGAGAAACTTGAAGCAATCCCACTAAAATCAGGGACTAGACAAGGCTGCCCACTCTTTCCATATCGAGCAATTAGACAACAAAAGGAGGTCAAAGGGATTCAAATTGGAAAGGAAGAAGTCAAAATATTACTATTTACAGATGATATAATCGTATACTTAAGTGACCCCAAAAATTCCACCAGAGAATTCCTACAGCTGATAAACAACATCAGCAAAGTGGCTGGATATAAAATTAACTCAAACAAATCAGTAGCCTTCCTCTACTCAAAAGATAAAAAGGTTGAGAAAGAAATTAGGGAAACGACACCCTTCACAATAGTCACAAATAATATTATATACCTTGGTGTGACTCTAACTAAACAAGTGAATTATCTGTATGTCAAGAACGTCAAGTCCATGAAAAAAGAAATCGAAGGAGATCTCAGAAGATGGAAAAAATCTCTCATACTCATGGATTGGCAGAATTAATGTAGTAAAAATGGCCATCTTGCTGAGAGCAATCTATAGATTCAATGCAATCTCCATTGAAATTCCAACTCAATTTTTCATAGAGTTAAAAAGAGTAATTTGCAAATTCAATTGGAATAACAACAACAACAAAACCCAAGATAGCAAACTATTCTCAACAATAAAAGAACTTCTGGGGGAATTACCATCCCTGACCTCAAGCTGTATTACAGAGCAATAGTGATAAAAACTGTATGGTATTGGTACAGAAATGCCAATAACCTCTGAATGTACAAATAAATTGCCCAAGGCACTTAAAGCATGTTTCAAAGGGAGTGCATTTGACATATGAGGAAAATACCAAGAATCATTGGGAATTTTCAGATAAGAACACACACTCCTTCATTAGCCAAAAGAATTCAATTACTTTGCTATGCTAATCTGTTTTGACATGAATTCCTTTTCTTTTTCTTTTTCTTTTTCTTTTTCTTTTTCTTTTTCTTTTCTTTTTCTTTTTCTTTTTCTTTTTCTTTTTCTTTTTCTTTTTCTTTTTCTTTTTTTGAGACAGGGTTTCTCTGTATAGCCCTGGATGTCCTGGAACTCACTCTGTAGACTAGGCTGGCCTTGAACTCAGAAATCCGCCTGCCTCTGCCTCCTGAGTGCTGGGATTAGTGAATTCTTTTTTTATTTATTTACCAGTAACTTCTCCAAATAGCTGAACTCTTCTCTGACTACATCATAATTTAAAATAACCCATTTATTCTAACCTACATTCTGCCATGTGGCTGGTTACCTATGTTCAGATACCATGCGTCCATTTCATCACATTTTCTTGGATAAATCTCCCATGCATGGCACTGTTCCAGCATCCATTCTGCCTTCTGGATGTCTCACGTCCTATTTCCTGCCTAAGCTATAAGCCATCAGATTTATTATTAACAAGTGCCACATCCATATAGATTCAAGATATTTTCTCTACAATTCCCCCTTTTAGTCCAATAAAAGGCTCTTTTACTTTGAAATAAAAACTACATACAAATGTGAGAATTCTGAGACAATCATGAAAACTGTATGGTAAGATTTACATTTATAATGGCCAGTCTACGGCATTTGGCAGTTTCAGAAAATATTTAATTTTATACCCTATCTTGTTGTGTTTAATGTTTGTTTTTAACTCAGTTTCTATCCTTACCTGTATTACAAACCTAAAACCATCTTGTTAGATCTAAAACAACTTCTTAAATCCTAAACTACTTAAGCTTAATTGTGAGACTATACCAATCTAGTCTTCATCCCCTTCAGAGACCTGAGAAAGAGTAAATATTACCTGAGTAAGTAGGATGTGCAGGCCAGCAGCTTTCTAGACCAAGAATTGACAGACGACAGGCTACAGGGACAGCTACCCAGTAATCTTTGTAAAGTTGAAGCATCCATCTGCAGCCTTCTGTCCCAGTGTATGTGACAGACATATGTGTAAAGCTGGAATTAGGAAGGACTTGCTTACTCTGCCTTGGCAGTATGCAACAGTCAGCTCTCCTGTGCTTAAGTTTGTGCATTTTGGAAAGCACGTATGACTCTTTTTTTTTTTTTTTTTTTTTGAGACAGGGTTTCTCTGTGTAGCCCTGGCTGTCCTGGAACTCACTCTGTAGACCAGGCTGGCCTCAAGCTCTGAAATCTGCCTGCCTCTTCCTCCCAAGTGCTGGGATTAAAGGTGTATGCTGACTCTAATTCTTAATTTCTTGGTTTTTTTTTTTAAATCTTGGCAGGGATAGCAATTTCTTAGTTCATATTTGTAAGATATTTGTATAGTGAAGTATTTAATCATTCTTATTTGCATTGATTTTCCAGTATGGTAGATAATATGTACAAGTATATCTACTTAATGAATGCCTGGTTTTTAGGTGTTATATTTCCTTGTAGCATTGCAAGTGTAGATGTTCTTAGGGCCTATGATGCTGTTGGGATACTTTCCTCATGCTTCATGTTACACTGACATGTGGCAGTTGTGCCGGTTTTCTCCCATTACATCATTTTCTACTCTGTCTTACTAGCTAA
>JADRCH010000142.1:4284271-4354211 GCA_019843965.1 Rhynchomys soricoides | reverse complement strand
AAACCGGAGCCCCTGCATGCAGGACAGGAGCCACATGCCCTACACAGATGCTGTAGTGCATGAGATCCAGAGATACATTGACCTCATCCCCATGAACCTGCCTCATTCAGTGACCAGTGATGCAAAATTCAGAAACTACTTCATTCCCAATGTAACCTTGTTTCACATTGCAACTTAGTGTTAATGAAGTTCCTAGATTCATACGTTGGTTCTCTCTATGGTTGCAAATATATAAGAGAATAATTAAAAGTAGTAATATGTGAAAGTGTCTTAAAAAGAAAGGTATAGCTCTTTAATATCATAATCTTAGAATCATTGAGTTTACGACTTTCTTTTCTGTAGCTGCATAACTATTTTTACTTTTTATTTATTTATTTATTTTTCATACTTTATTTACATTTCAAATGTTTCCCTCTTTCCAGATCTCCCCTTTGGAACCTCCCCATTCCCTCCCCTCCCCCTGCCACTCTGGGGGTATTCTCCCACCCACTCTTGTCCTCCCTCCTTGGCATTCTCCTCTACTGGGGGATCTAGCACTTTCAGGTGCAAGGGCCTCTCCTCCCCCTGATGGCTAACAAAATCCTCCTCTGTCGAATATGTGGCTAGCACCATGGGTCCCTCCATGTGTATTCTTTGATTGGTGGATCAGTCTCCAGGAGTATCAAAGGGTTGGGCCAGTTGCCACTGTTGCTGCCTCCCTGGGGATGCAAACTCCCTCAGCTTCTTCAGTCCCTTCTCCAAGTCCTCCATCTGGGACCTCACACTCAGCCCTACTGTTGCTGTGAAGTGACTCTTGGGTATTTTGAACTTTTGGGCTAATAACCACTTAACAGTGAGTACATACCATGTTCATTCTTCTGTGACTGCGTTACCTCACTCAAGATGATATTTTCAAGTTCCATCCATTTGTCTGCGAATTTCATGAAGTCATTGTTTTTAATAGCTGAATAGTATTCCATTGTGCAAATGTACCACATTTTCTGTATTCATTCCTCTGTGGAGGGACATCTGGGTTATTTCCAGCTTCTGGCTATTATAAATATGGCTGCTATGAACATAGTGGAACATGTGTCTTTATTACATATTGGAGCATCTTCTGGGTATATGCCCAGGAGTGGAATAGCTGGGTCCTCAGGTAGTATTATGTTCATTTTTCTGAGGGTCCGCCAAACTGATTTCCAGAGAGGTTGTATCAGCTTGCATTCCCACCAGTAATGGAGGAGTGTTCCTCTTTCTCCACATCCTCGTCAACATCTGCTGTCACCTGAGTTTTTGATCTTAGCCATTCTGACTGGTGTGAGGTGGAATCTCAGGGTTGTTTTGATTTGCATTTCCCTGATGACTAAGGATGTTGAACATTTCTTTAGGTGCTTCTCGGCCTTTCAAGTTTCCTCAGTTGAGAATTCTCTGTTTAGCTCTCTTCTCCATTTTTTGATAGGGTTATTTGGTTCTCTGGAGTTTCGCTTTTTGAGTTCTTTGTATATATTGGATATTAGCCCTCTATAGGACATAGGATTGGTAAAGATCTTTTCCCAATCTGTAGGTTGCCATTCTGTCCTATTTACAGTGTCCTTTGTCTTACAGAAGCTTTGTAATTTTATGAAATCCCATTTGTCAATTCTTGATCTTAGAACACATGCCATTGGTGTTCTGTTCAGGAACTTTTCCCCTGTGCCCATGTGTTCAAGACTTTTCCCCACTTTCTCTTCTATTAGATTCAGTGTTTCTGGTTTTATGTGGAGGTCCTTGATCCACTTGGACTTGAACTTTGTACAGGGAGATAGGAATGGATCAATTTGCATTCTTCTACATGTAGACCGCTAGTTGAACTAGCACTATTTGTTGAAGATGCTGTCTTTTTTTCCACTGGATGGTTTTAGCTCTTTTGTCAAAGATCAAGTGACCATAAGTGTGTGAGTTCATTTCTGGTTCTTCAATTCTATTCCATCGATCTACCTGCCTGTCACTGTACCAATACCATTCAGTTTTTATCACTACTGCTCTGTAGTACAGCTTGAGGTCAGGGATGCTGATTCCCCCAGAAGTCTTTTTATTGTTGAGAAGAATTTTTGCTATCCTGGGTTTTTTGTTATTCCAGATGAATTTACGAATTGCTCTTTCTAAGTCTATGAAGAATTGAGTTGGAATTTTGATGGGGATTGCATTGAATCTGTAGATTGCTTTTGGCAGGATGGCCATTTTAACTATATTAAATGCCAATCCATGAGCATGGGAGGTCTTTCCATCTTCTGAGGTCTTCTTTGTTTTCTTTCTTCAGAGACTTGAAGTTCTTGTCATACAGATCTTTCACTTGTTTGGTTAGAGTCACACCAAGATATTTTATACTGTTTGTGACAATTGTGAAGGGTGTCATTTCCTTAATTTCTTTCTCAGCCTGTCTATTCTTCGAGTATAGGAAGGCTACTGATTTGCTTGAGTTAATTTTGAATCAAGCCACTTTGCTGAAAGTGAGTTTATGACTTTTCATTAAGGATTACTAGATTGATTATTTATTTATTTATTTATTTATTTATTTATTTATTTATTATTTATTTATTTTTTGAGACAGGGTTTCTCTGTGTAGTCCTGGCTGTCCTGGAACTCACTTTGTAGTCCAGGCTGGCCTTGAACTCAGAAATCCACCTGCCCTCTGCCTCCCAAGTGCTGGGATTAAAGGCGTGCGCCACCACTGCCCGGCTAGATTGATTTTTTGTTGCTGTGATAAGCACCATGACTAAGGGCAACTTAGGGAGGAAAGTATTTATTTATTCTCAAAGGTCAGAGTCCAACATTGAGAAAAGTCAGGTCAGGAACACTAGCAGTGCTGCCACTCCACCAGGGCAGGGACTTGAGGCAGAAGCCATGGAGGAATCTTTCTTTCTGGTATTCTTTCCATTGATTGTGTTCAGAAAGCTTTATTATACAACCCAGGTTCACTTTTCTGTCACCACTCATAGTGGGCTGGGTCCTTTCATATCAACTATCAGTCAAGACAGGTATACTAATAGGCCAATCTAAACCAAACAATTCTTCATTTGATGTTCCCTCTTATAACTCTGGGTTAGTTGAGATAACTAGGAGAATATCTGTATTTTAAAAGCACATATGGGATATATAAGTGAGTTTTCATATTTCATATGCATATGGGATATAAAGGTATTTAGAACTATATTTTAGTTTTTTAAACCTAATAACTAATTAACACTTAATACCTAAAAACTTTGATGAATATTTCCAAAGGCTGAAGAGTTTCTTACTATTTGATAAGCACGCTCACACGGAAGAAATTATCAATATAGTAAAATTATCTTCCACATAGCTTAAGATTACATTTTCTAGTTATACCAAGAGACTGTTTTATAGATTTGAAGTGAAAACTTCTCATAGTGCAATAAAGGAACAAGTCTACAATTTGCTTCTCCAAAATTGAAAAGATTTTTTTTACTAGTTATTTTGTTTTTTACATTTCAAATGTTATCCTCCTTCCCGGTTTCCTCTCTGAGAACTCCAACCCATCCCTACCCCCTCCCTCCATTGTTTTGAAGAATCAAACCCACTTGTCCTATGAAATGTTCCTCTGTTTGGTTTCATGTGCAGATTTTCTTGGAGATTAAAATTGAATTATGTGTTTGAGCAAGGACATTAAATAGGTGATGCTACAACAATGGCTGTTTCATCAGATTATGGTCCTGAATACACTGTAGTCCCACTTGTTGAAAACACTAAGGATCATGTTTCTAACAGAGTGTTTTCAGATCCTTTGTTGCTGGTGTTCTTCTTTACACATTAAAACAAACCAAACACCACCACCGCCATCACCACCACCACTGCCATCACCACTGCTACCGCCATTGCCGCCTTTGCCGCTGCCACCACCGCCACCGCCACCACCACCACTACCACCACCACCACCACCAACAACAACACGAACAACAAGAACAACACAACAAAATCCCAAACCCTGCAGGGTAGAATTTAATCTTTTAGTATCTTATATTACAAATAATTTAGCAAGAGTTTTAATATTAATTGACAATCTTTGCCTGGGTATTTTATTTTCTAAATAATTTACCATCAGTTTATAAAATTAGTTAATACTTTTAAAGATAAATTTTTGATCATTTCTCATATGTCTATAATGCAGCCTGACCACACTTACCCTCTCCCTCCTTATCTCTCTCTGTCTTCCACCAAACCTCTTCCAACAATTTATCTTCCCACTCTCATATCTTTTTGTTTTGTTTTATAACCTACCTGGTTTAACGAGGGCCATCAGCATTTGCATGGGTTTGGCACTATATCCTCTGGAGTTTGAGGGACTTAGTGGCCACACCACTAATTAGTATCCGTGCCTGAATTGATCATTCTGAGTTGTGAAATGATGGTCCTTCTCATTTTTTCATCTCTCTCACACTTTTTAAGGTAGGGTTCATCTGTGAGGATAAGGCCCCCACAGTTTTGAAGTATATGAAACACATAGTATACCTTGATGACAAGCTCTCTAGTGATGGTGTACCTGGCAATGGTATATTCAAAATTATGACTAATTAGGTCAGATTTAACAAAACCTGAAGCAAAGGATTCTCAATTATCCTGACTTTTCCGGAATGAACATAGGCATCCATCTAAAACCATAGCCAGTATGTGTTGAATGAGAATAGGAGTGATAAATACAGCACAAAATAAGAGAGCTCAGAATGCTCAGACCTAAATGAAATATCTGTCTCACGCTTCCGTCTTTCAAGGCTAAAGGATCATTGTGGAAGAGAGGGCAGAGGGATCGTAAGGACCAGAGGTAGTAGATGCATACAAGGAAATAGTATCTTCTAGACACAGGTTGACATTTTACTTATGAACTTATGTTGTGTGATAGCATGCATGAGACCTGTATGAGGTCAAACCAGAGCATGGAGAGGGGAGATGGCCGTGAAGTTCCATCCCTAACTGAGGAGCTAGTGTCAATTCATCTCTGTTCGTGTTTGGTCTATGTATAAATGTCATTGCTCTGCTTTGGATCTGGTACTTTCATTCACAAGTCAGATTGTTTAGGTGAGTTCCTTCAATTCTTCCCATTCAGCTTTCATTACATCTGTTGGCTGTTTTCAGAGTACCACTGTGATTACATCACTGACATCCATGCTACATGATGACAAAGAATTTCCTAACCCAGAGAAGTTTGACCCTGGTCACTTTCTAGATGAGAGAGGCAACTTTAAGAAGAGTGACTACTTAGTGCCATTCTCAGCAGATAACAGAAATTCATTTCCATTTGTACTTTGGAGGACATAATGGAATTTTAGGATCAGATGCAATTTTCATGATGATTTTGCTAGGACTGGTAGATATGCTGCTTGTATGTCATAAGAAATTCCACTTTAATGACTATATATTTTTTTCTACTTGTAATAATTCCTCTTTATTGGACCATATTAGTGAGCACCACAGAGTCCAGCCCAGGTACTGTTGGATGTGACCTTTAAGGAAAGAGGAAGTTTAACCTGACTACTGGACTCAGTGGGTTGTGGGGCAAAGGTGCAGGCACAGGGCTATGTGTGCCAGGACAAGCAGGCATGGGGCAAAGGGGGAACACTTTTAAAAATTTATTTATTTATTTACTTTACATCCCAATATCAGCCCCTGCTCTCTCCCTGTACCCCCTCACACAAATCCTTTCCCCATTCCACCTGCCCCTTAAGGGGAAGCCCAGGGGGATCATTCTTACTCCTGGGGATCTCAGAGAGAGATTTCCAGGGTTTGGATATTCCTCAACACCACTGTTGCTCTGAACCTGCTCCACAAAATCCCAAAGCTCTCTGACTCCACATTTATTAATTAGACTTGGCCTCTGGGTATAACCCCCAGCTGCCCAGAATCTCTTAAACTTTCCTCATCTTCCACGAGAGAGGTATCTAAGTTCATATTTTGAGTATATCCTCTGTGTCATCTTGTCTCCCAGACAGCTTTGGGAATGCAAGTGCCCTTGAAAATATAACAGGCTCTGCAGAGACTCAATCTGAGTTAGGGAAGTAGGTGAGTCAAAGGACGCTGTAATCTAGTTGGATTAGTGCTGCGACAGGGGCAGTCAGAGGGGAAGTAGGTGAGTCAAAGGACGCTGTAGTCTAGTTGGATTAGTGCTGCGACAGGGGCGGTCAGAGGGAAGTTGCTCAGATCTTCCTTCATAGCCAAACAGGGTTATTCTAAAAGGCCAGAGAGACATGGCTGGCACATAGGGATCAAGGAAGTAAGAGAAGAAGAGAAGGCAGGGAACTGTCCAGAGAAAATGAAGTATGGGAGGGGGCATTCTGTGGATGGAGGAGGTCAGAAAGTGCTGAACAAATGCAGGCTGGGAATGACTTTGGGCATGTAGAGGGGACATTGTACAGTCATTCTAGAGCCGCTAGAATTTCCTTTACTATAATCCTGTAGGTCGAATGTCCAAACCTACTGCTCCATTATATGTGCTGAGTCTCTGGGCATGGTGTCACTCTTACCTTTTGCTGTAGGGTTTGATTCTTATGCTGGTCTTAGCTTAGTACAACTCATATGTGTATAGAGATCCCTTCTGTTTAAGGAACTCACTTTGGCAAGGTTGCAAAAGATAAGAAAGCATAGAATTCAAGCACTCTCTGCTACGTAGAATCCTGTATGTGATGAGGAAACCCACAGAGGGTAAGATTCTACTGGTCACAAGGATCATAAAAAGGAGAGACCATGGCTCCTGAGGGAGTGTCAGAACAGTGCTTCGTCAATGGGAGGTGAAGCTTTCGACTTCATGGTGTTGGAGATGGGTGAATGGAGCTGTGTCTGGGGCTGAGAATGTGATATGGGTGTCTTTTATCCACATGCTGAACAACGCATTGACTACTGTATAATCTCTGTGACAATTCACAGATGATTCAGGAACAAATATTTTTCCCCCTTTTTCTTTTTCTTTTTGCTATTTCAGGAAAGCGGATGTGTGCAGGAGAAGGCCTGGCTCACATGGAGTTGTTTCTGTTCTTCACCACCATTTTACAGAATTTTAACCTGAAGCCTCTGGTTAATGTAAAGGACATTGATACAACACCAATTGTCAATGGTTTTGGCCATGTGCCCCCTTTGTACCAGGCTTGTTTTATTCCTGTGTAAAGGTCAGACTCCCTATGCTCTCATCTGCAGTGTCTCCTCTGAGGGTTCTGTCTACTTCATTCTTGGTGCTGTCATGGTTTTCACTCACATTTCTCCATTCCCTTCCTATCCAGTGAACATCAAACCTCATCGAGCAGAATTCCCTGAGTCAATACACAGTTCCTCTCTCTGTTCCTCATATCTTGTGACACTCCCTTGTAGTACTTACATAGTAAGTGCTTATACTTAGATGGCTCAGTTACTATTAATACTATGTTTTCACTGTAAACAGCAAAATTTTTTAGGATGAGACAATGCATAGTCATACGTTTCATGCGTGTGCTAAATAAAAACAAATTTTTGGACCAGTTCTCAGACTCTCTTTCTTATGGGTACAATGTAAGGTAGAAGTAAAGAAAACAAACTCTCAAGAGGCCACATTTGTTTTCATAAAGATTTATACAGAAAGGGATCAAGATAGGCAAAGGTAGAAATGCTTTTTTGGCTGCTACTGTACATTGGATTTGAAGGAGAGAAACTATCTAAGAAAAGTTCCTGGCTTTGGAAATCATTCTGATTATCAGTCATGGAAATAGTGAACATTAGGAATTAGAACTAATACCACAGCTTTGATGTTCACTGTGAACACAAAGCAGAGGCCATGTATATTCTTTTTGCCTTCTGTTTCAAACTTAGAGTTAAATAATAATTAATGTGCCTGTCTTGTTCATTTGAATTCTATGTGTTTGATCAAGGAGATGGTTCAATTGATAAAGTGTTTGCTGTGGAAGTATCAGGATCCAAATTTAATACCAAGACCCATGTAAAGAAAGCAAGACCTGGTATTGCATGCCTAAAATCCTGGTGCTAAGATGATGGGATTGGAAGGTCCCTGGGCCTTGCTAGCTAGCTAGCCTAATTTACTTATAAGTTTCAAGACTATTTTCAAAAACAAAACAAGCCAGGTAGTGGTGGTGCATATCTTTTTTCCACACTCGAGAAGCAGAGAAAGGTGGATCACTGTGAGTTCAATCCCATCCTTGTCTATTGCTCGAGTTCTAGGACAGCCAAAGCTACATAGAAAAACCCTGTCTCTAAAAACCAACCCAACCCAACCCAACCCAACCCAACCCAAAATATGGCTGATGATACCTGATGCATGACCCCTGAGATTGACCTCTGCCATTCACATGCACATGAGCATATATGTATGTATCACAAAACTACACCCACACAGAAGCTTGTGCATTAACACACACTTAGAAATTCTCCGTTTTGGTGTGGAATACCTACTTCAGTTGTAGAGTGCTGTGTCACATGCACCAAGACCTGAGATTGAGCTTCAGTGTTGCTTCAAACTCTTTGTGATGACACATGCCTATAATCTCTGCTCTTGGAAGGTAGAGAGCAGATCAGAAGATCATGGTCATTCTTGACTACATAGCAAAATTGAGGTGAAAATGACATCACCTATTAAGATTTTCTCCAATGTCTTCCAGTGAAAGCAATTTGTGGACACATACTTGCAAGTTTATATGTATGTGTTCACATGTATATTATATAGCTCCAGTTCTCATTAGAGAAGTTTCTTTGTCCAGTGGATGATGATTATCACAGTAAACCACAACTGGTCAAAATGCAAAGAATAAGTGACTATAGGGTGCTCTGGCACAAAAGTTACATCTATATAACCTGTGACGATTCACTGGGTCACATCCTTAAAGGAAATTAAACCTCTCTCCCAGCAGCTACCAGTTGCCAGTATCTATTTGGCTAGATATGGGACCTCAGTACCACCTCCATGGTGGGAATTTGTCTGGATTGAGATTATACAGGTCTTGTGCATGTTGCCATAACTGGTATAATTTAATATATGCAACTGCCCTGCTGTATCTGAAAAACAGTTTCCCTGTCATTATTCATAACCTTTATCTTTTAAAATCTTTCTACAAGGGTCTCTGAACCTTGGGAGGAGGTAGGTATGATGCAAATGTCCAGTTTAGGGATGCTTACTCCATGCTGTCTTATTTTCTTCACTTTTATATGCTGTGGGTCTCTGTGTTAATCACCTCTCACCTAAAAAAGTTTCTCTGATGAGGGTTGACAGATGCACTAACTTATGGGTATAATGATAAGTCTTTAAGATTCATTTTAATGCTGTATCCATTTAGCATAATAATAGTAGTATGTCCTTTCCTGCAAATATGTTCTAACTATCTACAGGTTCTTGCTGACATAATAGTACCAGATATGGGTTTCAGGTTGTGGATCCCAGCAGAAAGTGATTGGTTACTCTCATTATGTTTGTGCTACTATTGCTCCATTGGGAACATCTTGCCAGACTGATTGTCACTATATTTTGCATGGGTCCAAGTTAGATGAGACTGATGAAGTGGAAATTTCTGGTTTCTTTGGAGACTCAGTTGTGTCACATGATTTTTTTTCTGGAAGCAGTTTTATGAGAGGATGTTTTGCTGAAGCAGACACACGAGAGGATGTTTGTGCTGAGAACAGACACATGGTGTTCTTCTGGAAGCTGCCTGGAAAAGGGCATGTGATGTTTTCCTAGAGCAGATGATTGAGAGAACATGTATGTTTTGAAAGTGTATAAATGTAACCCAACAGACAGTAGATGATGGTGTGTGGTATTGGATAACCATTCCAGCCTTTGCTTGTCTTCATTGGACTTTGCTGAAGCTGGTCTTTGATAACAGCAGTGTGTGGTATTGGTTTGCCTTGCCACTCTTTGATGCTCACCATTTGTCATGACTTCATAGAAAGGAATTCACCAAGACCTTCTGGAAGAGTTCCAGTGGCTTCTTGTCTCTTCCTTGAACTCTGGCTGATTGGGAGAACCTTATGGTTTCTTCTGAACTGGACTGACATTGCTGATTTGTGAATGGCATTTGAGGGTGGATTGAGCTACCGCTGTTGACTCATGTGATGTTAACTGTGGATATACTGACAGCACAGATTGAAGTTTCCCCAAAGAACTAGTTCTAAACAGGTAGGCCCACATCCTACTTTGCCCTATTGGCTTTCTTTCTACTACATCTGGTGGGTGGTAGCCTAAAAGGTTAAAGAATTTAAACACACTTATTAAAGTAGGTTTTGAAAAATATAAACTTACAGACTGATAATTCCTTTTCTGTTTCAAAAGTGCACACAGCACCTTCCAGCACCATAGAAGCCATTATTTGTAATGAAATAGGTCAACATTTTTTGTCACCTAGAAAAGCAGAGAACTCATTTTGTGACCTATCTACAAGACATACTTAAGACCAATTAAATTACTTGAAAACATCAAATAATCTCAAATCAACAGGCATTTTTATAAACTTTGGGCATATTCTGTTAGAGAATGTCAAAGTCATAGAAGTTATAGAAAGATTGGTATAACTGATGTGATAACCTTTGTAACATGATGGATTCTGAACCTACTATCAGTGGGACATGATAAATATCTTTGGGACTTACTGATAGAACACCAATAAGAATTAGGAATAACCAATATTATTTCCTGTCCATAATGACTAACAAGTTACATAGAAGAATTACCTTGTTTTTAGGAAATATATACTACAATATTAAAGATCTTTAGAAATAATTTTGTAATTTTCTTATTATGATTCTAAATGTAACAATTCTTTATATCAACTGAGTAGTTATTAATATACTTATTATTGTTTAAACATGAAGCTTATATCTACACATAAAGTAGTCTTTCATAAGAAAAGTTGAGCCAGGCAGTGGTGGCGCACACCTTTAATCCCAGCACTTGGGAGGCAGAGGCAGGCGGATTTCTGAGTTCGAGGCCAGCCTGGTCTACAGAGTGAGTTTCAGGACAGCCAGGACTACACAGAGAAACCCTGTCTCGAAAAAAAACCAAACAAAACAAAACAAAAAAAGAGAAAAGTTGATATTGGCAAGGAACAGCTTAAAATGTATTTAGCTCCAATATTAGTTATGGACATTTCAAATAAAACTTCACTGAAGGGCTGGATGACTCAGATATTAAGAGCATTGGCTGCTCTTCCAGAGGATCAGGTTCATTTCCCAACACACATGGCAGCTTTCAGCTGTCTCTATCTCCAGTTCCAGGGGATCTGATACTCTCAGAGAGATATATATGCAAGCAAACACAAATGCACATGAATAAAAATAAATAAATCATTAAAAATAAAAAATGGTAGTGAGATATAATATGCCAGAACAGTTAAAATAATTAAAAGATTGTACTACATATGTCAATAAATTGTAGCAAATGGTATTTGCAGTACAGTTGTAAATTAGGACAAACATTTGAAAAACTCTTTGGAAAAATTTAGTTAGAGTGAATGCATACATATTCAACAACTCTCCTACTGGACACATGGTAAACACAAATGCTATTCATTGCCACACCAAAAAGATGCATAGGAATGTTTGTATTAACAGTATTCAAAATAGCTTTATATTAGAAATAAGATGTGTCAATAATAATATCATAAACTTGTGAGATAGGTATAAAGTGAGTTAATATAATTTTTTTATTACTATAAGGAACTACCTGATATAGGCTATTGTGGTGGTTAGCTTGGCTAACTTGATACAACTTAGAATCATTTGGAAGAGAGTCTCAATGAGGGATTGTTTCCATGGATTGGCCTGTTGATATGTCTATGGGGGAATAGTTTTAAATTGAGTTAATACTTTTGGTAAGGTTCAGTTCACTGTGGCTGGTACCATCCTGAGGCAGGGATTTCTGAACCATATAAGACTGGAGAAATGAAGCTGAGCACAAGTAAGCAAGCATGTGAGTACATGTACATTCATTTCACTGTGCTCTTGACTGTGAATGAGATATGACTAGTTGAGGTTCCTGCCTTGACTTACCACTAGGATGGACTATAAGGTGGGGCTGTAAGTGAAATGTCTCCTCTCTTCTATGTTGCTTTTGGTAGGTCATACTGTCACAACAACAGAACTGAAAATAGAATGGCTACTTGTGAAGAAAAGAGGATTTCTTTTAGCTCACAGAGATTCCATGTCCAAACTACAGACGGAATGCTTGGTGGTAAGGACTGCTATAAGAACAGGATGATTGTTTTAAAGGGAACAAACTATGTTTTACAGCTATTAGATTTTAGGGTTTTGTGAGTCGGGTACAGTATAGCTGCTTCTCTTTGCCTTGGATAAAGAATTCACAAAGCTCTGTATTCTCTCAAGCAATAAGTGTTATACACTAAACTTCTGACACACATTTTAATCCACAGGTAATGTAATTATTAACTAAGTTCATGTTTATTTGAAAGTCACAGCCTGAGTCATGAAATGTTGACTCACAGAACATAGTTGATGTTGGTGAACCCAGTTGAACTGAAGTCTGGAGAGAAGGGTGCAAGTTACAGGGGACTTGGGTTCCAGCCTTACTTTACTATGCTTAGTCTGTGTGACTCTTTAAGGTCTAGTTTCCTCAGCTCTGAAAAAGAAAGGGTTTTATCTCAGGCAAAGGTAGTTGAGGGACTCCAGAGGGATATGTTTGGTGTGAAACTTCTGGAAACTAAATTGTCAAAATCCCTTCAAAGATGACGAGTAGAACATTGCCTGACTCTCCCCCCTTATCTCTGCAGAGATGACACTTGTTCAGTTTGTTTTTTGTTTTTTCCCTGAGAACATCAGAGTCAAATAAGGACTTCTATTTTGTGTGAAGCAGTTGTCCTAGGGACAAAATCAGAGTGCTGTACATTTGGAGTAATTAAAGATGAGGGATGGATTTTGTTTGCCCACTGGATAGCTTCAGTGCATGCATAGGTCACTGCAAAGGCCAACAGATCTTATCTCAAAGTTAAGTTCTTCCATGTGTGAGGTACAATATATAACATGTATGGTATGTTCCCAGATTCCATTTACCATAAAAAATTAGAAACAAAACTTACTGCTTTAAGTGGTTTTTTTTGTTTTGTTTTTTAAAAAAGAGGGCATTTAATGGTAAAATATACATAGTTACTTAATTACTTGATGCATGTTGGGTAAGCTAAAATGTGCATATTTTCCAAGTGGTTTTTCATATATAATACAGCTATAGGTGCATATACATATGTATACAAATATATGTGTATATCTACATATATATACAATATATGTAGATATACACATATCTACATATAGATATGTATATCTACAATCTGGCAATGAGGCAGCTGCTGCCATCACTGAACCACAGATATGCCATACCTCATAGTAGCCAGATCTCTCAGGAACCATGGACTTCTGCAATCCCCTTACATATTATTCTTGGAAACAGAAAAACTTATTGCAACTTGTGGTCAAATACAAGCTTCCCCTTCAAGATAGCTTGATATGAGGCAAAGGCAGTAGGGTCCTGAGTTTGTGGACAGCCTGAGATACTGGGGGGGGGGGAGGGGAAGAAACCAAATCATAGATGTATGAGTTATGGTACCTGTTTTCTCTTTAGGCAACTCTCAGGTTGGTACAGAATGCTGAAATCTTGGGAATATCCCCATAGTGGCAGGGGGAGGGGGAGGGAATAGGGAGGTTCCAAAGGGGAGATCTGGAAAGGGGGAAACATTTGAAATGTAAATAAAGTATGAAAAAAAAAGGTTTTCAGTCTCAAGGAGAGTATCCTAGTTTTTAAGAAGCACCACTGGCTAAATAGTATTTTATAGACTAGGTATAAAATACATGGCTTGTCTTCAACATCCTAAATTCCCAGCTGGTCACCAGTATAGATGCTGGAATGATTTTTTGCACAAATAATTTACTTCAAGTTCTGGAAAAATAGTTCAGTTGGTAAAATATACTCTGTGCAAGCACGAAGACCTGAGTTCAGTTCCCCCAATAGTCATGTAGTAATGTAAAAGCTGGGCTCTGTAGTCCATGTTTTCAACCTCAGTGATGGGTGGGATGGGGGGGAGAAACAAGAGGATCCCTCCCTGAAGATCTCTTGGTTCACTGAGGAATCCTGTCTCAATGAGAGAGAGGGGGAGTGAGGGAGAAGGAGAGGGAGAGGGAAAGGGGAGAGAGGGAGAGGTGACTTTGAGGAAGACACCAAAAGTTAGTCTCTAGCCTCCACATACACATGCATATGCACTCACATGCATGCACACTGAGAAGCACACATGAACACAAATATTTATTTCATTGAGCTTAATTCAGGCTTCAAGATGCAACTGGAACTGTGAGGGTACTGAAATCTGCCCTACCCCAAATTAAAAAAAAAAAAAAAAAACAAAAAAACACAACAGCAGCAACACTACCACCACCACCAACAAAAGACTCAACAATATCTGGGTTAAGTTCATCTCCAGACCAACCATGGTTGGTAAAATCTCCTCCCAGGAGAGCAATTGTAAAAAGCAGCTTCTTTACATGTTTGCCAGCAGGCCAGAGTCCATTCAGAAGACAGATAAAACTGCACATAACTGATTGGTCACTTAGATCTCCGAAGCACATGTTGAGTTGGCAGCTAGCATTATAAATGACCTGGACTACAAGCTCACAGGAGTCTCCCTGAGAAGAGAAAGCTGCCATGGATCCAGTCCTGGTCCTGGTGCTCACTCTTTCCTGTCTGCTTCTCCTCTCCCTCTGGAGACAGAGCTCTGGGAGAGGGACACTCCCTCCTGGCCCCACTCCTCTCCCAGTCATTGGAAACATCCTTCAGATAGATGTGAAGGACATCAGCAAATCCTTCAACAATGTAAGTATCCTTCTTGCTACGTAGTGGCTGTAAAGTAAGAATTATTCTCTGCCGTTAAATAAGTACATTTCTGGAGTTAAACTGTTATCATAGGGTAAATGTATACCATGGATTTTTAATACCTGGTTTCTCATTGTCAGAAATTATTAAATGAGATAATATATTTATACAAGATAAACATTTTTATATTGTAAGATAAAAATCCATATAGCAGAGAGAAATTTTTCATTGTTTCATGATTCTTAGCTACAACTTCTTGCACAGGATAAAAGGTAATGGAATTGTTTTGACGCTTTACTGGAGACATCATCTCTGTACATGTTGTATATTATCTTTAGGTTAGTCAACCAAAATAATTAAATTTCTTCAAAGAATACATTATGTCTGTTATCAAGAGTCTGAGTCAACATATGTGAAGGACATAGAACTAGAAAGGTCCAGTGGGGAATCAGTGTTTCTGTGCAAAGCTGCTGCCAGACCTATAGATGACCAGCATGGAAGAGCTTGTCCTGTGGGATGCTGCATGTGCTGTTCTGCTTGCTGTCTGTTCCTCAGTCAGTCATAGTAGGATTGCAGACAACCTGTCATCACACTCACCTAGAGAGCAATTTCTGTTATTTTAGTAATATGATAATATTTTAAATTAATTAATTAATTAATTAACATTCCAAATGCTACTCCCCTCATGGTCCCTGCTCACAGAGTTCCGCCCCTTCCCCCTGCCCTTTACCTCTGAAAGGGTCCCCCCGGCCCCCCGGTATTCCCTCACCCTGGTACATCAAGTTTCTGTAGGACTTGGTGCATGCTCTTCCACTGAGGCCAGAGAAGACAGCCCTCTCTACATATGTGCAGGAGCCATGGACTGGTGTATGCTCTTTGGTTTGTGTCTCAGTCTCTGGGAGCTTCTAGGGGTCCAGGTTAGTTGACACTGTTGGTCTTCCTGTGGGATTACCATCCCCTTCAGGGTCTTCAATCCTTCCCTTAACTCTTCCATAGGGGTCCCTGACCTTAGGCTAGTGCTTGGCTTGAGTATCTGCACCTGTCTCAGTCAGCTGTTGATAGAGCCTCTCAGAGTGCAGTTATGCTAGGTTCCTGTCTGCAAGCACAGCATAATATCACTAATAGTGTCTGAGATTGATACCTGCACATGGGATGGGTCTCAAGTTGGGCTAGTCTCTGGCCATTTCTTTAGTCTCTGCTCCATTTTTGTCCCTGCATTTCTTTTAGATAGGATCAATTCTGAGTCAAAAAAGTTGAAGGTGGGTTGGTGTCCCCATCCTTCCACTGGGGGTCCTGTCTGTCTCCTGGAGGTGGTCTCTTCAGGTTCAATATCCCCACTGTTGGGTATTTCAGCTAAAGTCACCCACCCTGACTTCTGGAAGCTTCTTAGGGAGCATTTTCAAATGGTAGGTTTCCAGTATTTATCATAGGGTGACTGAGTGAAACAGAGTCCTTCATAGTTGAGTATTTGTTTCAATGTGGACACAAGGGACTGGTTTGTGCTGGTCTGCTGGCATGAAGTCAAACAGCCTCTGATGGGGGAGTGAGCATCATTATAGGAAAGGCAGAAAAAAGATGCAAAGTCAAGATTTAGAATTGGAAGGGCTGAAGTTCAATGCCATGCCAGTCTAGAATAGAGTTTATTTTTCTTAGCCTTTTTATACTTCACAGTACTGTGGGAAACATAGCTATGAGCTAACAGAAACAATTGCTGAAATATATACATAAGACATCTCTCCCCATCCAAAAGCCCCCCTGCTCCTTCCACCAAGGCCAGTACCATAGAATCTTCAGCCTCTCACGGTGAGCCTCAAGTACACCTCCTGTTATTGTTCCACGCTTCATCAGGCCAGCAAATCTGTAGGATTATGGGCCTAAGTCTGCACCCCTGTGCATGGCCACTTGGGCAGGCCCATACTGCCTCTGGGGCAGGTGCTGGGCTGTAAGGAAGCACTGAGACAGCTCTCTGGGGGTGGGAAAGTGCAGTCTGAGGCATAGGAAAGCCAGAGCTGGTTCTGGGTCCCTGGGCTTTTGGTGAAGCCAGGGTTGTGGGTTCTCAGGCTCTTGGACATCCAGGCACCACTGGGAATCACAGAAGAGCAGAGAATGGAGTTGGAGGCCCACAGGCTGCATCTAGCCTGGGGCCTGGGGGGAAAAGGAAGTGCACCAGCTGGTTCCAGCAGGGATAGTTCTTTGTTTGATGGCTACAGGTTTGATGGCAATTATGGCTGGGAGCACAGAGAGGCATTATATGGGAGACTAGACTGCAGCTCTATAGGTGAAGGCCTTCTCCACGGTTTCCCACAGTGGATCTCAATGAAAAGAGACAGTCCATGGTTCTAACTAGTTTATTGTCATGGTGGATAATATATCCATAAAACCATACCCCACTTCTAAGGGTGGGTCTGAGATTAAATATCTTTTGCAGGGAGGATTGTCTGGGAAGGGAAGCTTTGGCAATGCTCTCTGGGCTTCTAGGTACCTCATTAGCATGGGGAATTCTGTTTTGAGCCTACTTGACTATGGTTATGACTCTTTTTCTATTGTCTTGGTCTGAGATGTTAGGGATGTCTTATCTACACATAGAAGGGTTTGGGGCATTGCCCTTATGTGACTGATAGCCACAAATCTATGGGGAGCTGTGGCTACATGACAGGGGCCTGGTGCCTGGAGCAGGCAAAGCTCCTACCATCCCATCAGGTTCTTTGGGGTTTCAAGCCTTTAGCTCGACCTTACCAGGCTTCCTCTCATTGTCCACTACCCCACAGAAATCTGATAACAGACCCTGACCCACCTTGACTGCCTGGCAGGCAGAGTTTTCTTTTTCTTTTTCTTTTTCCTTTTTCTTTTTCTTTTTCTTTTTCTTTTTCTTTTTCTTTTTCTTTTTCGTTTTCTCTCTCTGCTTCAGAGAAGCAGCAAATGGCTCCCAACACTGGTTCATTGCCCAAGTATCAGAGAACTACTGAGAAGGGTTTCAAATCTGAGTGTTGAATTTTTACCCATGGGAAACTAAAATGAATTTGAGATTCTTTTAACCTCAGTCTCTTAATCTGTAAGTTCACAGATAAACTTACTTCAAAGTGTCACAGTTCTGACAGTTTGCACATTGATTTGTCTGGAACTCTTCTGGTAAATAAGACATATGTTGCATGTGAAAGCTATAGCAAACAGCTTTTTATGTATTGAATCTAAATTTGAATTGTGGTTGGTAGACTACGGATGTGGACAGTAAGATGCTCACATCAGCCTAGATTCTTCTGCTACTTACATTTTCTTTCTTATTCCCAGTTCTCAAAAGTCTATGGCCCCGTGTTCACTCTGTACTTTGGTCTGAAGCCTACTGTGGTGGTGCATGGATATGAAGCAGTAAAAGAAGCCCTGGACGACCTTGGAGAGGAGTTTTCTGGGAGGGGTAGTTTCCCAATTGTTGAAAGAACAAATAATGGTCTGGGTAAGTGTGTGCACATATGTGCATGTATGCACACACATGTGTATGCATGTGTATGCTGAGCAGGGATCTAGGGACTAGACAGGAAAAGCTCCTTAGGCAGTGTCTAGGGTTTTACTGTTGTGACCAGATATCATGACCAAGGTAACTCATAAGAATAACTTCAATTGGGGCTGGCTTACAGGTTCAGAGATAAGGTTCATTATCATCAAGATGGGAGCAAGGCACTGTCTAGGTAGGCAAGGTGCAGGAGCAGCTGAGAGTTTTCCCTCTTCATTTGAAGGGCATTAGGAAAAGAATGACTTCCAGGCAGCTAAAATGAGGGTCTTAAAGCCCACACCCACAGTGACACACTTCCTCCAACAAGGCCACACCTATTTCAACAATGCCATACCTCCAAATAGTGCCACTCTCTGGGCCAAGTGTATTCAAACCACCACAGGCAGGTAGCCAAGTGGCAGTCAGGGTCCTGTTCCCTCCATTGTCTGCGATCTCCCTTCTAGTTTCCGTTTCCTGTTCTGGTAGGGGTCATTTTCAGCAATGGAACAAAATGGAAGGAGCTTCGGAGATTCTCACTTATGACCTTGAGGAATTTTGGGATGGGGAAGAGGAGCATCGAGGATCGCATTCAAGAGGAAGCAGCCTGTCTTGTAGAAGAGCTAAGAAAAACAAATGGTGGGTCCCTGTTTGCCTGGCTCTTCCTCTACATGACCTTTTCAACACTGCAATGGTAGCTAGCTACTTCTGGGCAGTGATTGTTAGCTCTCATGCTAGTGTCAAAGGGCAGAGCTTTGCTTGTCTGTCCTCATGTCTGTACATGCTGATTGTGCACACAGTGTGGACACAATACTCATAGAATCCCATTCTGACCCAGTTGTTTTCAGAACAGAACATCATGAAGATAGAAGGTGTTAAACCTCATTAATATTAATACAGGGTAACATTTTTCTGTAATGTCTTTGTGACTTTATTATTTAGAATATTTCCTTGGACAGTGTTTGTCAAGTATACATGGTATGATTGAGTTCATCATATTTTCATAGAAGATGAGAAAGTGACATGTTTTGTCATCAAGGTATTCTTTTTTTTTCAGGTTTTTAAATTTTCAACTCTTTTTTAATTTTATTTATTTATTTATTTATTTATTTATTTACTTTATTTATATTTCAAATGTTTTCCTCTTTCCAGGTCTCCCCTTTGGAACCTCCCTATTCCCTCTTCCCTCCCCTGCCTCTATGGGAGTCTTCCCCCACCCACTCTCATCTTCCCTCCTTGGCATTCTCCTATACTGGGGGATCTAACACCCTCAGGCCCAAGGGCCTTTCCTCCCCCTGATGCCTAACAAGACCCTCCTCTGCCACATATGTGGCCAGCACCATGGGTTCCTCCATGTGTATTCTTTGGTTGGTGAATCAGTCTCCAGGAGTATCGGGAGATCTGGCCAGTTGCCACTGTTACTGCCTTTCTGGGGATCATCAAGGTGTTCTATATCTGTTTGGTCAGCTTTAGTGACACAGTGACACATATTTCTTCGCGATCCATGCCTACACCTGCCAGTAATGATGCTGATCATATTTTTATTTCCTTTTGTGTTTATCCTGTAAACAAAGGGCTGTTTAAAAGTTGTCAGGTGGTTACTTGATATTAATAACTATTTGCTAGGGCTTTTCATATCTCTTGAGTAAATATATACTATGATGAATTCTGCTAATATTGAACATGTGTGGCATTATTTATTTAACTGTATTTCAACTACTATTAATTCTACCCTATTCTTCTGCTAATTGTAAATTAGCTTTCAGTCTATCTATTCGTTGTAATTTGCTTATGAGTCATGTTTTAGTATTCTCTGTTTTACCCTTTTTGATTCATAGATGTCTTCCAGATCTTGGGAGGGACCTCTACACCCAGGCTTGGCTATTTCCTAGACATAGAAAGCATGCCTTTGATTTTTTCAACCAGTCCATTCTCCCAAATTCTTTATCAAATTCACAAATGGCAGTCCTGTGTTTTCTTTGCTCCAGGTCACATGACAGCAAGGTCTGGGATCCCTAAGAGCATCTAGATTCCACTGAGGTTACTCTTAATAAAGTTCACTCAGTGTTTCTACCCTGCCTCATGCCTTCCTCCTATGCAAGACCTAATGTGGTTTCCTGACCTCTCTTTTCTCCTGTCTACAAGTCAACCCTAATGTTCTTCCTGAGTGACCCTATGTGGAACTGTATGTATCTCCTCTTAGTCTCTGTAACCACCAGTCTTTCCCATGATTCTCATCTGATGTGCTGCCCTCTGCATATCTAGATAAAAAGGAAGTTCTGGGTGCATCTTAAAACATTGACTTTTTGGCTTGGAACATTTATTATAATTATTGTCAAAGTGAATTTGATTTTTCAGCTTGGGTTCCAAGTTACCCCGAGTTTAGTTATCTTTCCTAAATGTAAGGATAGATTAGAAATCTAATGAAAATTTTTGATAGTTATTTATTTTCAGTTCTACTTTATGTGAATGGGTGCCTTGCCTGCATGCAAATCTGTGTCCTTGTAAGCTCCCAGTTGCCAGTACACACACACACACACACACACACACACACACACACACACATTTGTGGTTGTCAGGATATAATAACATTTGCAAGCTATACAGGGTACATACTTTTCATTCATTATATACATTTTATTTTATCATATTTATGATGTGAATTTGAGGACTTATTGGTGATGCAATTAAAAATTGTTTTTGAGATAGCATCTCACTCTGTAACCCAGATTTTGGCCGCAAGCTTGCTATGCTCTCATCCTGAAGGGCAGGAAATCCAGATTGTTATACCACACAGTCTGAATCACCACTATTTTATTTAAATATGCCAATGCAAAATTAATATTTCATCTGCTTTAACTTCTTATGATCAAATTTATTTAAATGACTGTCAAATAAAAAAAAAGTATAGACCCTGTTAATGGCTATATAGGACAATAACCCAGGATTTCAGTAGAGGGTAGGCTTTATCTAAATAAGTTAAAGCGAAATACCGGTGACTAGGGACACAAAATTCTATACTTTTTCTTTTTCAGTGTTGAAATGAAGGAATTAAAGGACTCCACTTATTAATGAAAACTCTGTATTTTTTCCATTTGAATTTTTCATTTGAAATTATTTTAATTTCACCTTTATTTTAGGTAAACAGGTCTATAAGAATTGGTGCTTGTGTTTCGTTACCTTATTTTTTTGATATAAGTATTTCTGGTCTCTCAAATTTGTTCTTATGAATGCTGCATTTCCTGTAATCTTTCTCCTTGGTCATCTTCTCTGCTGGCAGTGGTGGACATGACTCCTTCAGCTATTCACTGGGCATAAAATGTTTCCAGGTTGCTATTTTCTTCCTTAATTGTGTAGCAATTGCAGAGAGAGATGAGGTTCTACATTGAAAACTTGAATTTTTATGTGTTCTTAAAAGTGGTAGTGTGAGTATCTGCATCTGTGTTGGTGAGGTGCTGGTAGAACCTCTCAGGGAACAGCAATAACTGGTTCCTGTCAGCAAGCACTTCTTGGCAACAGCAAAAAAAAACAAAAGCAAAAACAAAAACAAAAACAAAAAACTATCATTTAAAAAAAATTGGTAATGTATAGCCTGGCAGTGGTGGCACACATCTTTAGTCTCAATGCTCAGGAGGCAGAGGGAGGTAGATCTCTGTGAGTCTGAGGCCAGCCATGTGAACAGAGAGAGTTCCAGGACATCCCAGGCTACACAGAGAAACCTTGTCTCCAAAAAAAAAAAAAAACAACAAAAAAGTGATGATGTGTTCTTTAGAACTTAAATTAGAATATTTACACAAAGAATGATGTTTACACAGGGAGCAGCAGTTAAAGATTTAGCTAATGACTATTAAGCAAGCTAGGACTAAAGAAACAATGAAGTTCTCATTGGAAGCAAGTGGAAGTTCTTGCCAATATGTTATCTTCTGTGCCAATACTTCCTTAGGGATTCTAAAATTATTATTATTATTTTTTTAGTCTAAAGATAAAGATGTTTACATGGATGTTTTAATGGTATTTTAAATTATAAATACTTTTACACATGTGTTTTAATGGTATTTTAAACTGCTTTCAATTGTTCAGGCTCACTCTGTGATCCCACATTCATTTTGAGCTGTGCTCCCTCCAACGTGATCTGTTCAGTTATTTTTCACAATCGTTTTGATTATAAAGATGAGAATTTTCTTAACTTGATGGAGAAATTCAATGAAAACTTTAAAATTTTGAACTCTGCATGGATGCAGGTGAGTCAAAGATACTCTCTTTACAAGAAATCATGTATGGTTATTTATCAAATTAAAAGTTTTGTTAATATATATTTTATTTATTAATCATTTTATTTATTTACATTTCAAATGCTATTCCCCTTCCTGGCCTCCACTCTATGAACCCTCCACTCCCTCCCCCTCCCCTTTGCCTCTAAGAGGGTGCTCCCCCACCCTCCCATCCACTCCCACCTCACCCCTCTAGCATCCCCCTTCCCTGGGCATCAAACCTTCACAGGACCGAGCTCCTCCCCTCCCACAGATGCCCAACGAGGCGGTCCTCTGCTACATATGTAGTGAGAGCCATGGATCCTTCCACATATACTCTTTGGTTGGTGGTTAAGTCCTTGAAAGCTCCGAGGGGTCTGGTTAATTGACACTGTTGTTCTTCCTATGGGGTTGCCCCCCTTCAGCTCCTTCAGTCCTTCTCTTACTCTTCTCCCCTCTAACTCCCTATAAAATTAATGACTTTTTAAGTTATTACTGATACACACACACACACACACACACACACACACGCGCGCTACTGAGTACATTTATTGTTGCTCAAGTGCAAATTGTTTAGGATTCCTGGGATTAGATAACTTATCAGGGTGGCTCATTGCTAAGGAATGATTCCCCTCCTCTTAGCAGCCACTGGTTGTCTGTAGCATTAAAATTAGGTGTGGGACCTTCTGTGATTTCTCCTACCCATGTGGACATGTCAACTGGTGTTGCCATTGTGCAGGTCTTGTTTATACTATCATATTGTTGATATTGCATGGATACAGCTTCTCCTTCATATGTAGAAGATACCATCTCCCAATAGATACCCTCGTCTGGTTCTCACAATATTTTGGCTTCCTCTTCGATGTGTTCCCTAATACTTAGGGGTAGGAGTTGCTTTGTAGATCTATCAGTTGGCATTGGGCACCCCACAGTCAGTTGTTCTCTGCATTTTGACCTGTTGTAGCTTTCTGTAATAGTATCCATCTGTTTTAAAAAGAAGTTTCTTTGGTAAGGGGTGAGAGCTACACTTTGCTGTGTGTATAGGCTAAGTATTTAGAATGCAGTTAGGAGTTATATTGGTTTAGGAAAGTAGCAGTAATAGGTTCTTCTCTAGGGTCCGTAACCTTACCAGCTGTTGGTACTTGCCTAGATTTACAATAATACTCAGATTTCCCTCAACTGAGCAGGAGTTATGTCCTAGTAGACAATTGTTGGTTACTCCAAAGATATACATGCCACTATTGCATCATTGAGCTTGCTGTTCTGCTCATTGTTGAGGTTTGTAGGTTTTTGTAGCTGAATAAAGACTTACAATTGTTTTTCTCTCTTGGTAACTTATGTATTATCTTTGAATTCAGTGAGAACTAGTCCTCAGTGAAGAGATTTCCAGGTTGGTTTCAGCTGGATTCTTTTAAGTCCTGGGTGTCCAAAATGTGTTGCCATTGGCAGTAGGGTCTTTTTTTTTTTTAATTTTCATATTTTATTTACATTTCAAATGTTTCCCCCTTTCCAGATCTCCCCCTTGGAACCTTCCCATTCCCTCCTCCCTCCCCCTGCCTCTATGGGGATATTCTCCAACCCACCTCCCCATCCCACCCCCCACCCACTCTCATCTTCCCTCCTTGACATTCTCCTATACTGGGGGATATAACACCCTCAGACCCAAGGGCCTCTCCTCCCCCTGATGGGTAACAAGACCCTCCTCTGCAGTCTTTGTGGCCAGCACTATGGGTCCCTCCATGTGTATTCTTTAGTTGGTGGCTCATTCTCCAGAAGTATGGGGGATCAGGCCAGTTGCCAGTGCTGCTACCTCCCTGGGGCTGCACACTCCCTCAGCTCCTTCAGTCCTTTCTCCAAGCCCTCCATCTGGGACCTCATACTCAGTACTACTGTTCCTGTGAAGTGACTCTTGGGTATTTCAAACTTTTAGGCTAATAACCACTTAACAGTGAGAATATACCATGTTCATTCTTTTGTGACTGCGTTACCTGGCTCAGAATGATGTTTTCAAGATCCATCCATTTGTCTACGAATTTCATGAAGTCATTGTTTTTAATAGCTGAGTAGTATTCCATTGTGTAAATGTACCACATTTTCTGTATCCATTCCTCTGTGGAGGGACATCTGGGGTGTTTTCAGCTTCTGGCTATTATAAATATGGCTGCTATGAACATAGTGGGACATGTGTTTTTATTACATGTTGGAGCATCTTCTGGGTATATGCCCAGGAGTGGAAAAGCTGGGTCCTCAGGTAGTATTATGTCCAATTTTCTGAGGGTCCGCCAAACTGATTTCCAGAGAGGTTGTATCAACTTGCATTCCCACCAGCAATGGAGGAGTGTTCCTCTTTCTCCACATCCTCGCCAACATCTGCTGTCACCTGAGTTTTTGATCTTAGCCATTCTGACTGGTGTGAGGTGGAATCTCAGGGTTGTTTTGATTTGCATTTCCCTGATGATTAAGGATGTTGAACATTTCTTTAGGTGCTTCTCGGCCATTCGAGTTTCCTCAGTTGAGAATTCTCTGTTTAGCTCACTTCCCCACAAGAATTGACAGATGGGACCTCATAAAATTACAAAGCTTCTGTAAGGCAAAGGACACTGTAATTAGGGCAAAATGGCAACCTACAGATTGGGAAAAGATCTTTACCAATCCTACATCTGATAGAGGGCTAATACCCAATGTATACAAAGAACTCAAGAAGCTAGACTCCAGAGATACAAATAACCCTATCAAAAAATGGCAGTAGGGTCTTAGCTTCAAGTTCTGGGAAGCAATCAGGGGCAAGGGCAATGGCAATAGTCTATTTTGTTTTAAGAGCTTCTTGGACTTCCCCAAATGCCAACTTGAAGGGAGAGTTTCCATGCCCCTTCCTGGCCTTTTTAAAGAGAGTCTATGGTTCTTGAGGGGAGCATCATCATAGTAAACAAAGTAGTATAACTTCATTTACTATATATGTATATTAAAGTTCAAATCTCTCTTTCTCTGTGTGTGCTGTGTGTACATATATATCTGTATACACACAACTTATATTTTATATGCATTTTAAGTATACATTAGATAAAGTTTTCCTATGGCCTTCTCAAGTACACTTAGAGTTATTTATTCCTCTTCCCACCATCTCCTGTAGTACCCTTTTTCCATATTTAAAGTCTTCCTCTCTATTTTATACTTCTGGAATTTCATCATTCATGGTCTTTGCATCCTTCCAAGTTTTAAAGTCAGGGTTCCATTCTGGGAGTTGAGTAATAGTTGTAAAAATAGCAGGAGTGGCTTCCTGTTCGATAGCACACTTCCCAAACTTCCTTAATCGCTATCCTCAGCAATAAGATGTGACTCAGAAATTCATAAAATCTGAAGGGTTCAAAAATTCAAATCAGCGCATGAAGGGATGAGCTTTGTTATGATTTTGAGTGTGTGTGCGCGTGTGTGTGTGTGTGATTATACTTTGTTCTTATTCATTTCCCTCCCTCATTGCCCACACAATCCCTCCTTTTCCCACTTTTGCTGATTCTTTTTGTTCCCCTAACCAGTACTCTCTTCTGATTTTCTGTCGTCTGAATTCTCCCCTCTTATCTTTCTGTCTTTCCTTCTGCTTCTGCTAATTTTCTTCCTTCTCATTGTTCCCTTTCCACTTTCATTACTTATACACACATCTCCAGCTCCATGCTTTTCCCTGAAAATGTGACAATTTCATTATTTATGGTTGAAACAACATTCTCTCTCTCTCTCTCTCTCTCTCTCTCTCTCTCTCACACACACACACACACACACACACACACACACACACACACTCACACACTCACACCCATCTTTTGTAGGATATCTAAGCTGATTCCATTTCCTAGCTATTGTGAATAGTTTAGCAACAGACATTAAGAAACCCAACAAATCATTTTTATTGGTAAATGCTTATACACAAGTGTGGTTATACAATTGGGTACACCTGTACATCTATCGTCTAAGCAGGATTCAGGACATATTGGCTCTAAATCTCCAACTTTCTGTAAGAGGAAGTCTCAGAAGTGAAAAACAGTTTAGATGGCAGACTGCATGGCTGAGTACAACCAGCAGAGGCCTCTATTGTACAAAGAATGGGAGTTAATAAAGGAAAGAAGGCTCTTGTTGACCTAGCTGCATGTTCAATATAGGCTCAATATCAGCCCAATTGTGGAAAGATAATAGTCCACATGATTATCTCAACCTCTAACACTCTCTGTTTCTAACCTTCAAAAATTCAGGAAAAGGTTACTTCAGTCCATCATTCTTCTTACTTCTCCTCTGTGCTACTTTTTCTCTTTTTCTTTTTTGTACTCCATGTGTATTTTATTTTTTGATTTTTATTTTTAAAAATTTATTCTTTAATCTTTTTTTTTTACATCCAGTAGTTATCCCCCTCCAGGTCCACCTTCTTCTTCTTCTTTTTTTCTTTTTTCTTTACATTCAAATGTTTACCCTTTCCAAATCTCCCATTTGGAGACTCCCCATTTCCTCCCCCCATTCCTCTGCCACTATGGGGGTATTCTCCCACCCACCCACCCACACTCGTCTTCCCTCCTTGGCATTCTCCTCTACTGGGGGATCTAACACTTTTAGACCCAAGGGCCTCTCCTCCCCCTTATGGCCAACAAGACCCTCCTCTGCCACATATGTGGCCAGCACCATGGGTCCCTCCATGTGTATTCCTTGGTTGGCGGATCAGTCTCCAGGAATATCAAAGGGTCAGGCCAGTTATCACTGTTGCTGCCTCCCTGGGGCTGCAAACTCCCTCAGCTCCTTCAGTCCCTTCTCCAACTCCTCCATCTGGGAACTCACATTCAGCCCTACTGTTGCTGTGAAGTGACTCTTGGGTATTTCAAACTTTTGGGCTAATAACCATTTAACAGTGAGAATATACCATGTTCATTCTTTTGTGACTGCGTTACCTCACTCAGGATGATGTTTTCAAGATCCATCCATTTGTCTGCCAATTTCATGAAGTCATTGTTTTTAATAGCTGAGTAGTATTCCATCGTGTAAATGTACCACATTTTCTGTATTCATTCTTCTGTGGAGGGACATCTGGTTTGTTTCCAGCTTCTGGCTATTATAAATATGGCTGCTATGAACATAGTGGAACATGTGTCTTTATTACATGTTGGAGCATCTTCTGGGTATATGCCCAGGAGTGGAAAAGCTGGGTCCTCAGGTAGTATTATGTTCATTTTTCTGAGAGTCCACCAAACTGATTTCCAGAGAGGTTGTATCAACTTGCATTCCCACCAGCAATGGAGGAGTGTTCCTCTTTCTCCACATCCTCGCCAACATCTGTTGTCACTTCTGTCACTTGAGTTTTTGATCTTAGCCATTCTGACTGGTGTGAGGTGGAATCTCAGGGTTGTTTTGATTTGCATTTCCCTGATGACTAAGGATGTTGAACATTTCTTTAGGTGCTTCTTGTCCATTCGAGTTTCCTCAGTTGAGAATTCTCTGTTTAGCTTTCTTCCCCATTTTTTGATAGGGTTATTTGGATCTCTGGAGTCTAGCTTCTTGAGTTCTTTGTATATATTGGATATTAGCCCTCTATTAGATGTAGGATTGGTAAAGATCTTTTCCCAATCTGTAGGTTGCTGTTTTGTCCTATTTATAGTGTCCTTTGCCTTACTGAAGCTTTGCAATTTTATGAGGTCTCATCTGTCGATTCTTGATCTTAGAACACAAGCCATTGGTGTTCTGTTAAAGAACTTTTCCCCTGTGCCCATGGATTCTAGACTTTTCCCCACCTTTTCTTCTATTAGATTCAGTGTATCTGTTTTTATGTGGAGGTCCTTGATCCACTTGGTCTTGAGCTTTGTACAGGGAGATAGGAATGGATCAATTCACAATCTTCTACATATAGACCGACAGTTGAACCAGCACCATTTGTTGAAGATGCTGTCTTTTTTCCACTGTATGGTTTTAGCTCCTTTGTCAAAGATCAAGTGACCATAAGTGTGTGGGTTCATTTCTGGGTATTCAATTCTATTCCATTGATCTACCTGCCTGTCACTGTACCAATACCATGCAGTTTTTATCACTACTGCTCTGTAGTACAGGTTGAGGTCAGGGAGGCTGATTCCCCCAGAAGTCCTTTTATTGTTGAGAATAGTTTTTGCTATCTGGGTTTTTTGTTATTCCATATGAATTTGAGAATTGCTCTAAGTCTATGAAGAACTGAGTTGGGATTTTGATGGGGATTGCATTGAATCTATAGATTGCTTTCGACAGGAAGGACATTTTAACTATATTAATCCTGCCAATCCATGAGCATGAGAGATCTTTCCATCTTCTGAGGTCTTTGATTTCTTTCTTCAGAGACTTGAAGTTCTTGTCATACAGATCTTTTACTTGTTTGGTTAGAGTCACACCAAGATACTTTATATTGTTTGTGACAATTGTGAAGGGCGTTATTTTCCTAATTTCTTTCTCAGCCTGTTTATCCTTTGAGTATAGGAAGGCTACTGATTTGCTTGAGTTAATTTTGTATCCAGCCACGTTGCTGAAGTTGTTTATCAGCTTAGCAGATCTCTGGTGGAGTTTTTTGGGTTACTTTAGTATACCATCATATCATCTGCAAATAGTGATATTTTGATTTCTTCCTTTGCAATTTGTATCCCTTTGACCACCCTTTGTTGTCTGATTGTTTTAGCTAGAACGTCAAGTACTATATTGAATAAATAGGGAGAGAGAGAGAGCAGCCTTGTCTAGTTCCCGATTTTAGTGGGATTGCTTCGAGTTTCTCTCCATTTAGTTTGATGTTGGCTACTGGTTTGCTGTATATTGCTTTTACTATGTTTAGGTATGGTCCTTGAATTCCTGATCTTTCCAAGACTTTTATCATGAAGGGATGTTAAACTTTGTCAAATGTTTTTTCAACATCTAACAAAATGACCATGTGGTTTTTTTCTTTGAGTTTGTTTATGGAGTTGATTACATTGATGGATTTCTGGGTATTGAACCATCCTTGTATCCCTGGGATGAAGCCTACTTGATCATGGTGAATGATCATTGTGATGTGTTCTTGGATTCCATTTGCAAGAATTTTATTAAGTATTTTTGCCTCTATATTCATAAGGGAAATTGGTCTGAAGTTTTCTTTTATTGTTGGGTCTTTGTGGGGCTTTAGTATCAGTGTAACTGTGGCCTCATAGAATGAATTGGGTAGTGTTCTTCCGTTTCTATTTTGTGGAATAGCTTGAATAATATTAGTATTAGGTCTTCTTTGAAGGTCTGATAGAATTCTGCACTGAACCCATCTTGTCTTGGGCTTTATTTGGTTGGGAGACTTTTAATGACTGCTTCTATTTCTTTAGGGGTTATGGGGCTGTTTAGATGGTTTATCTGATCCTGATTTAACTTTGGTAATTGCTATCTGTCTAGAAACTTGTCCATTTCCTCCAGATTTTCCAATTTTGTTGCGCATAGGCTTTTGTAGTAGGATCTGATGATTTTTTTAATTTCCTCAGAGTTTGTTGTTATATCTCAATTTTCATCTCTAATTTTATTGATTTTTGTACTGTCTCTGTGCCCTCTGTGTAGTCTGGCTAAGGGTTTATCTATCTTGTTGATTTTCTCAAAGAACCAGCTCCTGGTTTTGTTGATTCTTTGTATAGTTCTTTTAGTTTCCACTTGGTTGATTTCAACCCTTAATTTTATTATTTCCTGCCTTCTACTCCTCTTGGGTGTATTAGCTTCCTTTTGTTCTAGAACTTTCAGGTGTGCTGTTAAGCTGTTAGTATATGCTCTCTCCCGTTTCCTTTTGGAGGCATTCAGAGCTATGAGTTTTCCTCTTAACACTGCTTTCATTGTGTCCCATAGGTTTGGGTAACTTGTACTTTCATTTTCATTAAACTCTAGGAAGTCTTTAATTTCTTTCTTTATTTCTTCCTTGACCAAGTTACCATTGAGCAGAGCATTGTTCAGCTTCCATGTGTATGTGGGCTTTCTGTTGTTGTTGTTGCCATTGAAGGCCAACCTTAATCCATAGTGATCTGATAGGAGGCATGGGATTATTTCAATCTTCTTATATCTGTTGAGGTTTGTTTTGTGAACAATTACATGATCAGTTTTGGAGAAGGTACCATGAGGTGCTGAGAAGAAGGTATATTCTTTTGATGTAGGATGAAATATTCTATAGATACCTGTTAGACTCATTTGGTTCATAGAATCTGTTATTTTCACTGTGTCTCTGTTTATTTTATGTTTCCAAGATCTGTCCATTGTTGATAGTGGGGTGTTGAAGTCTCCCACTATTATTGTGTGAGGTGCAATGTGTGCTTTGAGCTTTAGTAGAGTTTCTTTTATGAATGTGGGAGCTCTTGCATTCGGGGCATAGATTTTCAAAATTGAGAGTTCTTCTTGGTAGATTTTTCCTTTGATGAGTGTGAAGTGTCTTTCCTTATCCTTTTTGATGACTTTTGGTTGAAAGTCAATTTTATCTGATATTAGAATGGCTACTCCAGCCTGTTTCTTGGGGCCACTTGCCTGGAAAATTGTTTTCCAGCCCTTTTCTCTGATGTATTGTTTGTCTTTAACATGGAGATGCATTTCCTGGATTCAGCAAAATGCTGGGTCCTGTTTATGGATCCAGTCTGTCAGTCTATGCCTTTTTATTGGGGAGTTGAGACTATTGATGTTAAGAGATATTAAAGAATAGTGATTGTTTTTTCCTGTTATTTTTTATGTTGTTTACTTGTTTGTGTGGCTATCTTCTTTTGAATTTGTTGAAAGATTACTTTCTTGCTTTTTCTTGGGTGCAGTTTCCCTCCTTGCTTTGGTGTTTTTCCATGTATTATTCTTTGTAGGACTGGGTTTGTGAAAACATACTGTGCAAATTTGGATTTGTCATAGAATATTTTGGTTTCACCATCTATGATTATTGAGAGTTTTGCTGGATACAGCAGCCTGGGCTGGCATTTGTGATTCTGTATGTTTCCTCTGTCTTTCAACTGTTGCTTGGCATACACTGAACGTAACTTCAATACATGTTAATAATGTAGCTTTTTTTTGAGATGGCATCTCACTATGCAATGTGGGATATCCGCAAATCTCAGAGACTCTGATGATTCACTCACATAGGCCTTCTGAGTAACTGGATTACAAATGTGAATGACCACATTCAGCCTAATAAACATATGTTTTAAAATCTTTTAGGTTTGCAATGCTATTCCTGCCTTCATTGATTATCTCCCAGGAAGCCATAAGAAAGTAATTAAAAATTTTACTGAAATAAAAAGTTATATTTTGAGACGAGTGAAAGAACATCAAGAAACTCTGGATATGGACAATCCTCGGGACTTCATTGACTGTTTCCTGATCAAAGTAGAACAGGTAAAGTGTTATTTGTTGGCTTGAGTTTTGTGTTTCATCAATTGTTTCTATTCCTATTGGGGAAATTCAACTTCTCAAGTAAGAACCACTTGGTATGCAGTTTATTATGGGCATGAATTGGACTAACATCATTTAAGCTTTAAAATTGAATTGTTATGCAATCAGAATTATTTAATAAGTTATATGAGGAAAGGAAATATAAATTTCAGGTGAGTTAGACATAAATTAACTTAAAAATGCAAACTATTAAACATTAACATAAAAAGTAGACTTGATCATATGGAAGAATAAACAAACATGTTTTTAATGTGGCAGGCTTCCCCAGTGACTTGGGCTTGTTACTAATCTTTGAGTATTTGAAGTGAAGCATCAGGGGTGAGAATTTAAGCTTTGTACTGTGAAATGATGAGAGACTCAAATGTGTGTGTTGGTGCAGAGGATGGTAAGAACCTTAGCTGGTCTAAGGAGAATCGATTCTGGACAGATAATCAGGTAAAAATGTCTTTGAAGTACTCTGAAAATGTAGGCATTAGCATGAAGAAATTACACTTACTCAGGAATTTATTTAAGACAAAACAAGAGTGCAATGCTCTTGTTACCCAGGGGGAATCACTGAGTTCAGTAGAGTGATATCTGAGATCAGAATCCCTCTCCCTTCTTTGGACTGTCTTAATGGTAGTCTACATTATGGAAAGACAGATTCTGAAACAATGTCATTAATCCTGGCTTATTCTCAGTCATTTTGAAAAATTTAAATTATTTATGTATTTTGTGTTGTTGGGTGTTTTGCACCCCAGACGAGGTATCAGATCCCATGGGACTACAGATAGAGATGTTTGTGAGTCTCCATGTGGTTGCTGGGAATTGAACTCAGGACCCCTGGAAGAGCAGCCAGTGCTCTTAACTACTGGGCCACCACTCCAACCCCACCATCTTGCATTTTAATCTATCTCATATTTTAAAAATCCACCAATTTGTTCATAGGTACCTTGGTTGTTCCCAGTGGATAATGCTGGAGATAACAAAAGACAGGCCTCTCTGTCACTTACTAATTTCAATTTGGTTTTAGATGTATACTGAAGAGTAAAATGGCTGAGTCATGTTCATTTCATTTTTACTCTTTTGAGGAACTGTCTTTTTGTTTGCCAAGAGGACTGTAATAATTTACATTAGAATAGGAATGTGCAGTGTTCCCTTTGCTCCCTCACCTGCACTTTCCAATGACAAAGTAGTCTCCCCAGTGACTAGCACTGTTAGGGGTGCTTGCATAACTGTATACAGCAACCATTACCCCCATGGCTTAGGGAACCACATGTATGTGTAATCCCCTCTGGCCTAGAGTCACTGACTTGAGAGTCAGCTTACCGGGAACCTTTGAGATGGTGTTTCACTTGTGGTCTTGTCCTCCTTCCACTCAGAAAATTCTGTATGTTGGGGCTTTTAAAGAATTTTATGATAGTGTCTTTGGATTGTGACTATTGGACTAATATTCTTTTAACCATTACTTTTAATTTTGTGTATGAATATGACTAAATTCTTGGTTTACAAGTGTGCTAGTCTCTAAACCTGTTCTTACATCAACATATATACATTAATATATGTTTATATACATGAATATATAAAACACACATATACACATATAAATAAACATACAAATATATCTATATCTATATCTATGTATATATATATCAATCAGTATGTATCAGTAAAATATGTATCAGTAGGTAGAAGGAGAGTCAGGAATCACTTGTTCAACTTTGTATCACACTCCAAAAACTTCAAACTCTTTCTGGGTATAGTGGTGCATGCCTGTCATTTTCAATTTTTATACTTAGTATATGAGTATTCATATTGATGTTAAAGATTTATTATTAGTATTGTAAAATGATGCATAGGTGTTGTGTTTGTTTGTCAGTGACCCAGAGATGTTGGATCATTTGGTGCTAGAATTACCAATGATTGTAAGCTGCCAGATATAGATATTGGGAACCGAACTTGCGTCCTGTGGAAGAGCAACCAGTGTTTCAAATGGCTGAGTCATTTCTCCAGCCTTCATACAGGTGTTAAACTACTTATACTCCAAGTGAGGTATACAGTCTCCATTGTTTTAAGAAAGAAAGAATGAGGGCTGGAGAGATGGCTCAGGAGATAAGAGCTCTGACTGCTCTTCTAGAGGTCCTGAGTTCAATTCCCAGCAACCACATGGTGGGTCACAACTATCTTTAATGACATCTTGTGACCTCTTCTGGCTTGCAGGCACAAATGCAAGAAGAATGCTGTATACATAATAAATAAATAAGTCTTAAAATAAAAAGAAGGAATGAAAATTTTGTATTGGGTTCTTTTTGTTATGTTATTGGTATGAATTTTGATGCAAGGAAGAAATAAGGGCATAGAAATGAAGATCAAGTTAGTTAATTCACATTCTGTGCTATACTGTGTACTTGTGATATTTTTCTATGCACTTCACATTCTAATTTTGCTTATTGTAAGTCAACTTGTATTATTTGAAAATTGTTTAAACTGGTCACTTTCTAATATGTATGGTCACTCTCTAATAATGAAATAAAAATTCCCAGGAAAAACACAATCCTCATTCTGAGTTTACTATTGAAAGCTTGGTGGCTACTGTAACTGATGTGTTTGTAGCTGGATCAGAAACCACAAGCACTACCCTGAGATATGGACTCTTGCTCCTACTGAAGCACACAGAGGTCACAGGTATGACACTGAAATTTGTGAGGCAAAGTCAGTCTTCTTCAGATAGCCTGGAAGAAGTTTTAAGATTGATGTTTTTGTGTCACCAGATGCCATTTGTACATATATGGGATACAAGTGAACTAATTTTGACAATAGAGAAAAATGAGAAAGAGAATTAAAGTTACTGTGAGTGGCAGTAAAACACCAGAGCTATGAATTCAATGAAAAGATACTCTGGGCAGTGTCTGTGTCAGTGTGTGTGTGTGTGTGTGTGTGTGTGTTTGTGTAAGCATGCACGTATATGTGAGTTTCAATATTTTGTGTGAAGTAGTCATAGGAGTGTATTTCATCTCTATTGTAAAACTGCTCACAAGTAGTACAATCAAATAATAGAAATAGTTATTATTTACAACCTGAACAGAAACTACAGACATCTAGAACATTTCAAAGTGTATGCCTTTGGGAACTGTACAAATGAAAAGCAGGAAACTAAGTCTCACATATGCATAAACACATAATACAGATATTTAGTATTCAATTAAAAAATCTTTGTTATTTTATTTTATGTGTATGGATGTTTTGTCTACATGCATGCCTGGTGCACACAGGGACAGGAAGAAGGCATAAATTCTGGGACTGGAGTTACAGACATTTGTGAGCCACCTGTGGGTGCAAGGAACTAATTTAGGATCCTTGAGAGGAGCAACCAGTGCTTCTAACTCCATAGTTCAATTTTGAAGTATCACTATTATTTGGATGTGAAATTAATTCTTGTTTTGTGTTTTTTTCTCAGTAAGACAGTAACGATTAGAATTCACATGCACAAGGCATTTATATACGGAAATATTTCATCATTTCTGTGTATTGAATCTTCTGTACAATACTGTACCTGTTTGTACACGTTAACCTTAATGCTTGAGTTGTGGGGGGGAATTTGTGTGTTATAACAATTGTCTAATTGTAAGTGTGTATGTGGCCTGATACCTTCATCACACTTGAATTGCTATGACAAATGTACCATTTCTTAATTATGTCCTTATAGCCAAAGTCCAGGAAGAGATTGATCATGTGATTGGCAGACACAGGAGTCCCTGCATGCAGGACAGAACCCACATGCCTTACACAGATGCAACGGTGCATGAGATCCAGAGATACATTAACCTCATCCCCAACAATGTGCCCCATGCAGCTACCTGTAATGTTAGATTTAGAAATTATGTAATTCCTAAGGTAAGCTTGTTCCTCTGACCCTGTACTTCAGTTCTCTTGTAGTTTCTGAATTAAAAATATGATTCCAATCCTCCACCAACACAAAATGAGAGCGGCTGACCACACCCTTCTACTATTATATAATGACCTTCTTCATCTCTTTTTTTTTTTGTGATTTTTGGCTTAAAGAATATTTTATCTAATCATGACCACTTCTGCTTTATTTGAATCGAATCTCTTTCCGTTTGTATAAGTGAACTAAGTTAACAATATGGCTGTTTTGTTGTTATTTTATTTTGAACAGAGTATCTTGTGCTGCTTTTTTTCTTTTACTTTGAGAATTTAAGCTATTTATAATTAGGTAGTCATTGACAAGTACTGCGTTCCAAGTGTCATGGTCTAACTATAGCTTCTTTAGTTCTTCTTTCTCTTTTAAATGCTTTTCTGTGGCAACATGATTTACTCAAAGTCTGTGTTTTGCTTCCTTGCTTACTTCTTGTGATTGTCTACTGTAGATTTTTGCTTTGTATAGGAAAACATATTTTGATTTTAAAAAGCTAAGTTGAAATGGCAACATAACATGCTGATAAAGTTTAAAAAGACATAAACAAACAACAACAACAAAAAGGAAATAGCCCAACAAAATAGTTGTATCTATACTCTATTCTCTCCTTCTTTTATTTATTTATTTTAATATTATTTATTTAATGTATATGAGCACATTGTAGCTGTCTTCAGACACACCAGAAGAGGGCATCGGATCCCATTACAGATGGTTGTGAGCCACCATGTGGTTGCTGGGAATTGAACTCAGGACCTCTGGAAGAGCATTCAGTGCTCTTAACTGCTGATCCATCTCTCCAGCCCTCTCTCCTACTTTTAAATTCCAGTCAGTGTCTCACTGTTTTTCTGATGTGGTTCCCAGTCTTTTGAGTTCACAGGGTTCCCCTATGTCTGCTTCCCAGTGCTAGGCTACAGGCATGTGCCACCTTACTCATGTATTTTCGAAAATTCATCCTTTCTGCTTTTCTTTTTTTTCTTTTTAGTGCTGGGAATTGAACCTATGGCCTTGCACATGCCAGCCAGTGTTATTGCACTGAGCTATGGCCCCATGATTTGATTTTGATGCCATATCTTCCATTTTCTTATATTTCCTATATTTTTACATACTTATACAGTTATTATTTTTACTCTTTTTGTCATTCATAGTAAAGAGGTGAATGATTTGAGCTTTATTCTCCTTTTTCCATTGTGTATGTGCTTTGTTCTTTTTTATTATTTAATTTATTTACATTTCAAATGTTCCCCTTCCTAGTATCTCCTTTGCAAATTCCCTACCCCATCCCTTGCCTCTAAGAAGGTGCTCCCCCATCCACCCACCCACCCCTGCCTCAGCCCTCTAGCATCCCCCTTTGTGGGAGCAACAAGCCTCCACGGGACCAAGCACCTCCCCTCCCACTGAAGACAGATGAGGCAGTCCTCTGCTACATATGTAGCAGGAGCCGTGGACCCACCCATGTATTCTCTTCGGTTGGTGGTTTAGTCCCTGGTAGCTCTGAGGGGTCCGGTGAGTTGATACTATTGCTCTTCCTATGGGATGCCCTTCAGTTCCTTCAGTCCTTCACCTAACTCTTCCATTGGGGTCCCCAGAGTGAGTCTAATGGTTGACTGTGAGAATCTGAATCTGTTTTACTAAGGTGCTGGTAGAACCTCTCAGAGGACAGCTATGCCAGGTTCCTGTCTGTAAGCACTTCTTGGCATCAGAGATAGTGTTGGGGTTGTGTGACCGTGGATGGGATGGATCCCAACCAGGGCCCAATGGTGTTGAGATTAGCTGAAATACCCAACAGCAGGGAGATTGAACCTTAAGAGACTACCTCCAGCAGAAAGATGGCCCCCAGTTGTGGAATGGGGCCAACTAACCATCTCTAAATCTTTAACCCAGAATTTTTCCTGTGTAAAGGAATCACAGGGACAAAAATGGAGCAGAGACTGAAGGAAAGGCTATTCAGAGTGTTTTATTCTCTTATGATGTTAGAGCCGTTTGAATATTTCTGTGAGTCATTGTTACTTGTGAGCTCCATACATTCTCATGTTTTTTTTTTTCTTTTTCTTATAAGCTGACACCTTTCTTACTTTGAAGAACTTCTTTAAAATTTATTTAGGTCTGGTGGAAATATTCTCTCTCTCTCTCTCTCTCTCTCTCTCTCTCTCTTTCTCTCTCTCTCTCTCTGTTTGTCTCCTGTCTCCCCTCTCTCTCTTTTCTGCTTTCTTCTTAAGTCTTTATTGATCCCTCATTTTTTAGAACTAACTTCAATGCCTATAGTGTTCTTTTTGTATTTTTCTATGAATGAGAATTTCTAAGTCGATGTTGAAAAGCAGCCATGATAGCATCTCGTTTCTTTCATTGTTACGGTTTAAAATTACTCTTATTTATTTATTTATTTATTTGGCCAGAGGACCACTTGCAGGAGTCAGTTCTCTCCTGCCACCTTCTGGGTTCTGGGCATCAGACTCAGATTGTCAGGCTTGTAGGCCTTTACCTGCTGAGCCACCTTTGAGCCTTTCCACTCATTGAACTATTTTTTTAATTTATTCATTTTAACATACCTCTCACTGCCTCCTCCTCTAGGTCACTTCCTGCCACAATACTTACCCCATCCCCAATCCCCTGTGTGTTCCCACACCCTGGCACATCAAGTCTCAAGTCTCTGTGGGGCTAGGCACATCCTCTTCCATCAAGGCACGAAAAGCTGGCCTAGCTAGAACATATCCCATGTATGGCATAGCCCCTGTTCCAGTTGTTCGGGACCCAAGTGAAGACTAAGCTGCACAGCTGCTACATATGTGTCTGTGTGGGGTTAGGTCCAGCCTGTGTATACTCTTTGGTTAGTGGTTCAGTTTCTGAGAGCCCCAAGGGTCCAGGTTAGTTGACTCTGTTTGTTTTCTTGAAGAGTTCTTATCTCCTTCTGGGCCTGAAATCCTTCCCCAGCTCTTCCATAAGAGCACCCAATCTCCTTCTACTGTTTAGCTGTGGGTCTCTGCATCCCTCTGAGCCAGCTGCTGTGTGGAGCCTCTCAGAGGACAGCCATGCTAAACTCCTGTCTACAAACAGAACAAAGTGTCATTACCAGTTTCAAGGATTGGTGCTTGCCTATGGGATGTGTCTCAAGTTGGACTGATTACTGGTTGGCCATTCTCTCAGTCTCTGCTCCATTCTCTGTCCATGCATTTCTTGTAGAGAGGATAAATTTTGGGTCAAAAGTTTTATGGGTGGGTTCACATATTTTTATCTGTTATTTTCAGGGAACGGATTTAGTAACATCATTGACTTCTGTGCTACATGATGACAAAGAATTTCCCAACCCAGAAGTATTTGACCCTGGCCATTTTCTAGATGAGAATGGGAACTTTAAGAAGAGTGACTACTTTATGCCTTTCTCAACAGGTAAACAAAATTTATTTCTATTTTTACTTCAGGTACAAGGTAAACTTTTGGGGGGCATTGTTGTCTAGGCTGACCCTGGACTCAATATTCTTGCCCCATTTGTCTGAGTATTTGACATCACAGACATGTGCCACTAGGCCCGATTCCACAAGATACAATTCTGAGATAAAATGGATTGTCTACCACATCCTCAGGGACAGGTGGTTTTGCTCTTTGTGCCTCCTAGAGCAGTGAAGTAAATGTGTCTCTAGAAGATTGATATCAGCTTGAAAGGTCAAAGGGTAGTTGTATGAATTATTAGTAAAGTTGTGATCTAGAGCTTGTAGTAAATATTTAATGAATGAAGGGTGCCTCCTAATCCAGACATTAAACAGACAACATTTGTGTCCAAGATTGTGTGCATCTTTGTATAAAAATCCTTGTAGTCATCCTGTATTTGACCCATCTACCATTTAAGAATTAAACTTAACTGTCTACCTTTACAATGGTTTGGAACCTACTTTAAGGAGGGAAACTTCTGTGTTGCATTTGTTTTTCAGGAAAGCGAATGTGCGTGGGAGAAGCCTTGGCTCGAATGGAGCTGTTTTTGCTTCTGACCACCATTGTACAGAATTTTAAGCTGAAATCTTTTGTTGATACAAAGGACATTGACACTACTCCAGTGGCCAATACTTTTGGCCGGGTACCACCTTCATACCAGCTGTACTTTATTCCTCGTTAAAGCAGAGCACACTGGCTGTTGCTATGCTGGTGTCTGTGACTTCTCAGGGGCACTCTCCATATCCTTTCCACTATTAGGGACATCTCTATCATTTCTCCTCTCACATCTCTTCATTCATCCAGTCATCATCCATCTTTGTTTAAGAAGAGTTTCCAGAGTTACCATGCAAATCCATCCCCTGTCTCCTTCAGTCTATAACACTTATATTGACTATGAATGGTACTAAGACATGTGTTGTGTTACTAATATGTTATGAGTGTAACACAGAAGAGCTCAACTGACAGTCATCTCTGCTTTGCTTGATTCAAAATAAAAGAAGTTATTAACTGAAGAGTCATGTTTCAGGTTTCTTTTTCTTTTCACATAATGCATATAAAGAGTGAAAAAAGAAAGGTTAGTATTATAATGCATAATGGGATATCATCTTTTACCTATTATGATAAAAATTTGGAAATTAAAATGAAACTGAAAAAAAAAAGAATTGGTAATAATTAAGAATTGGAATTCTTCTAATCTTGGCCGGTGCCCTGAGCAGACCTTGGGCGCAAACTCCTCAGCCAGTCCCACAACACCCAGGGAAAGCTCAACTCCCAGGTGCTCTAAAACACCCAGGATCACAGGATTTCAGGATCCCAAGAGCTTGGTCACATCAGGATCTCAAAGTTGTAGAGGCAGCTTGATTCCCAGAATCTCTGTCACACCCAGGATCTAAGGATCCCACGATTCCAGAATCATAGGATCCTAGAGACAGCTGGTCTCTGAAAAGTTCTGACACAACTAGGATCTCAGGAAGAACAGGCTCCAGTAAGATAAAAGGAGGAGGGCAGGTAGCACTAGAGATAACCAGATGGCAGGAGGCAAGCTCAAGAACATAAGCAACAGAAAGCAAGGTTACTTAACATCATCAGAATCTAATTCTCCCACCACAGCAAATCCTGGATACACCTTCACAATGGAAAAGGAAGATTCATATCTAAAATCACTTTTCATGATGATGATAGAGGACTTAAAATAGGACATAAATAACTCCCTTAAAGAAACACAGGAGAACACAGGTAAACAGCTAGAAGCCCTTAAAGAGGAAGCACAAAAATCTCTTAAAGAATTACAGGAAAACACAACCAAACAGGTGAAGGAATTGAAGAAAACCATCCAGGATCTAAAAATGGAAAGAGAAACAATAAAAAAATCATAAAGGGAGACAACCTGGAAGTTAGAAAATCTAGAAAAGAGATCATTAGATGCAACCATCACCAACAGAATACAAGAGATAGAAGAGAGAATCTCAAGTGCAGAAGATACCATAGAAAAAACATTGACACAACAGTCAAAGAAAATGCAAAATGCAAAACACTCCTAGCACAAAACATCCAGGAAATCCAGGACACAATGAGAAGACCAAACCTAAGGATAATAGGTATAGAAGAGTGAACATTCCCAACTTGGAGGGCCAGTAAATATCTTCAACAAAATTATAGAAGAAAACTTTCCTAACCTAAAGAAAGAGATGCCCATGAACGTACAGGAAGCCTACAGAACTTCAAGTAGACTGGACCAGAAAAGAAATCCCTCTAGTCACATAATACTCAAAACATCAAATGCACTAAACAAAAAAAAAAAAAAGAGTTAGGGAAAGAGCAGTAAGGGAAAAAAGATCAAGTAACATATAAAGGCAGACCTATCAGAATTACACCAGACTTTTTACCAGAGACTATGAAAGCTAGAAGATCCTGGGCAGATCTCATACAGACCTTAAGAGAACACAAATGCCAGCCCAGGCTACTATACCCAGCAAAACTCTCAATTACCATAGATGAGAAAACAAGATATTCCATGACAACACCAAATTTATACAATATCTTTCTACAAATCCAGCCCTACAAAGGATAATAGATGGAGAACTCCAACACAAGGAGGGAAACTACACCCTAGAAAAAGGAAGAAAGTAATCTTTCAACAAACCCAAAAAGAAGATAACCACACAAACATAATACCACCTCTAACAACAAAAATAACAGGAAGTAACAATCACTTTTCCTTAAATCTCTTAACATCAATGGACTCAATTCTTCAATAAAAAACCAAAGACTAAGAGACTGGATATATAAACAGGACCCAGCATTTTGCTGTATACAAGAAACACACCTCAGTTATAAAGACAGTCATTACCTCAGAGTTAAAGGTTGGAAAACAATTTTCCAAGCAAATGGTCCCAAGAAACCAGGTGGAGTAGCCATCTAATATCGAATAAAATCAACTTTCAACCGAAAGTTATCAAAAAAGATAAGGAAGGACACTTCATATTGGTCAAATAGAAATATTAGAGGGGTAACTTCAGCAAGTGTTATAGGTATCTGTATGAATCACAGTGTAATGGCCTTGGGAAATGCAAAGGAGTGTTGCACTTTGCTCAGAGTGAAGCTAACATATCCTCAAGGGAGGACATTGGAGGTATTTGAATTTTATGTTCACATTAGGGAGGTGAGTCCTGTATATTTTAGAAGACTAATATTTATTTTCTCTGAATTTAGTGAGGAATTGTCAACATTTCTTTTCTTTTTTTTATTGGCTATTTTATTTATTTACATTTCAAATGTTATCTTCCTTCCCGGTTTCCCCTCCACAAACTCCTTATCCCATCTCCCCTGCTTCTATGAGGGTGCTCCCCCACTGACCCATCTACTCCTGCTTCACAGTCCTAGTATCCCCCTGTGCTGGGGCATTGAGCCTCCACAGGACCAATGGCCTCCCCTCCTATTGATGCAATATTTTAATTCATGTGTATCATTATGCTTTGTCCTACTTGTCTGTCTCCCCCACTCTCTTCCATACCCCTGGCTGGTTCCTTCCTTGACTCAAATACTTTCCCCTTCTGCTTTCATACCAAATTGATTCTATGACTCTCTTTCTGCTTGTAACTTAAGATCCCCTTTCTAGTCCCGTGAACTGCCCCACACACTTATAATGCACAATTCCATATATGAAAGAAAGCAGATAAATTTTTGTCTGAGTCTGAGTTGTTTCACTTAACATAATGATTTACAGTTGTATCTATTTTTATGCACATTCATGATATCATTTTTCCTTACAGTTGAATGAAACTCCATGTATATGTGTACCATATTTTCTTTATTCATTGATTGTGACAGTAGGAAGGTTTTCAAAGCCTACTGAAAACAAGTAACATTAAATGTGTAATTTATGAGAAAACAAACAAACAAATCAATACTAGATTTTGCCATCAGAGATTCTGATGTGACTGGTTTGGGCACTGGATCATATAACAGTGTCCTAGGTGAGTCTATCAAAAAAGGCTCGGATCTACTGTTCTACCTCTTTTCTTTTGGTACATTTGTTCTACCTCTACCAATAAATTGTCCTAATTCTCATTGATTCAGTGGACATATTTATCAAGTACTCTCAACTGTATCATATACCCAGTGTCTCCCTATAACAAGTACATTGTAATGTTTCTTTTACTCTCTTGATATAAATTTCATAGATTTATGCCAACATGTACAACATCAAAAATCAATATTATTGCCTATTACATGAGAAAGTGTATAATAATACATAATTTAATTTATGACTATTCAAGCACCACTCTAGTAGAGGACATAAACAAAAAGTATTCTACTTAATATAAAATTACATACTCAAAATTGTAGTGGGAAATTAAGTACCATGTTGTCAGTTACATGACTTTTGAACTGACAAACCATTCGGTGATTTTCTAAATAAATCCATACAACTTTGTTCTGAAAAAAAAATAAAGAATTGGAATTCTCTCTTTTTTTTTTTTTTTTGGTTTTTTGAGACAGGGTTTCTCTGTGTAGCCCTGGCTGTCCTGGAACTCACTCTGTAGACCAGGCTGGCCTCGAACTCAGAAATCTGCCTGTCTCTGCCTCCCAAGTGCTGGGATTAAAGGCATGTGCCACCACTGCCCGGCTAGAATTGGAATACTTTATTTTGTCAACTTTTTCAAAACCTGGGTAGCTGTAGTTACCTAGGCTTATTTCTTGGCCTTCCATTCTAGTCCATTGGTCTACATGTCTGATTTTGTGTAAAAATTATACCATTTTTGTTACTATGACTCAGTAGTATAATTTGAAATAAAATATTTTGATATCTCCAGTATTAATCATTTTATTCAATATTGCTTTGTGGTTTCTGGGTATTTTGTGCTTTCATGTGATTTTTAGGATTTTTTTCTATCTCTGAAAACTCATGTTAAAATTCTGATGAGAATTGTGTTCATAGATCACTTTCACTAATGTAGCCTTTTTTGTGACATCAATTCTGTTAAGTTATGAGTACAGGAGATCTTTCCATCTTTACATGATTTATTAGTAAGGGTTCTCTAGCATCACAGAACTTATAGAATGTCACTATATATTAAGAGAAATTATTGGAATGACTTATAGTCTGCAGTCCAACTAAACCAACAATGGGCAGCTATGAATGGGAAGTCCAAGAATCTAGTAGTAGCTCGGTCCCATGAGGCTAGGCATTTCAGTTGGTCTTCTGTATAAGCTGGAATCCTGATGTTGCAATAGATGTGGTAGCAAGTAAGTGCAAGCAGACAAAGAAGAACAAACACTCCCTTTTCCCATTGTCCTTAAGTAGGCCTCCAGCAGAGGTATGGTTCATATTAATGGTGTGTATCACCATGCCTGAATTTGGAACTTGCTCTGTCCAGGCTGGTCTTGAACTCAGTTTTTCTTGCCTCTGTCTCCTAGGATTAAAGGCCTGTACTACCTTGCCTGGGCCTAAACTTTTCCTGGCCAATATACCTCAAGATCTGGATCACAGATGTTCCCTCCATTTCTGCATTTTAGTTCATTCTAGATGTATTCAGGTTGACAACAAGGAATAGTCATCACACAAGTTTTATTCAATTTCTTTTCTATTTTTTTATTTTCTCCTTTTTATTTTTTTATTTTATTTTTTCAAACTTGCTTTCATCTTTAATAAATGATAAACATACATGTAACAAAATATCTTAAAATAAATGTACATATGATTGGTTATCCATAAATGTTTGACTTTTATAGCTGTTTTATGTATATCCCTGAGGTTATAGTAAAAATTTCCTCAGCAGGAATATTAGATCTATAGCAATACGAGTTTTTATGTCTTCTGAAAAATTTCTTTTGATTGATTACTTTTGTGAATAAGTTTCTTCTCTTTTTTTTTCATACTTTATTTTCATTTCAAATGTTTCCCCCTTTCCAGATCTCCCCTTTGGAACCTCCCCCTGCCACTATGGGGGTATTTCCCAACCCACCCACCCACCCATCCATTCTTGTCTTCCCTCCTTGACATTATCCTATACTGGGGGTACTAACACCCAGGGCCTCTGCTCCCCCTGATGGCTAACAAGACCTTCTTCTGGTGCATATGGGTCCCTCCATGTGTATTCTTTGGTTGGTGATTCAGTCTCCGGGAGTATCGAGGGGTCAGACCAGTTGCCACTGTTGCTCCCTCCCCGGGGCTGCAAACTCCCTTAGTTCCTTCAGTCCCTTCTCCAAGTCCTCCATCTGGGACCTCACACTCAGCCCTATGATTGCTACGAAGTGACTCTTGGGTATTTTGAACTTTTGGGCTAATAACCACTTATCAGCGAGTATATATCATGTTCATTCTTTTGTGACTATGTTACCTTCATCAGGATGATATTTTCAAGTTCCATCCATTTGCCTAAGAATTTCATGAAGTCATTGTTTTCAATAGCTGAGTAGTATTCCATAGTGTAGATGTACCACATTTTCTGTATCCATTCCTCTGTTGAGGGACATCTGGGTTGTTTCCAGTTTCTGGCTATTATAAATATGGCTGCTGTGAACATAGTGGAACATGTGTCTTTATTACATGTTGGAGCATCTTCTGGGTACATGCCCAGGAGTGGAATAGCTGGGTCCTCAGGTAGTATTATGTTCATTTTTCTGAGGGTTTGCCAAACTGATTTCCAGAGAGGTTGTATCAACTTGCAATCCCACCAGCAATGGAGGAGTGTTCCTCTTTCTCCACATCCTCACCAACATCTGTTGTCACCTGAGTTTTTGATCTTAGCCATTCTGACTGGTGTGAGGTGAAATCTCAGGGTTGTTTAGATTTGCATTTCCCTGATGACTAAGGATGTTGAACATTTCTTTAGGTGCTTCTCGGCCATTCGAGTTTCCTCAGTTGAGAATTCTCTGTTTAGCTCTCTTCCCCATTTTTTGATAAGGTTTTTGATAGGGTTTTGATAGGGTTGTGCAACACCCACAAGTGTTGCACAACTAGCTGTACCACCAAGCCAAGCTCAGACTTCATCACTCTCTGTTGAGTCCTATTTATACCTTCCAAACATCATGTGTCCTCCATGTGTCTTGCCTCAGCATGTGGATCCAATCAGCCCAACTACAAGTAGTCCTGACAAATTGGGCTCAACTGAGTAATGAAAAGTAGGACAATACATGAATGTTGTTAGGAAAGAATCCTTCATCACACACTTCATGTGCTTGCTTTAGCAGAAAATCGTTTCTCTTGTGTGTGCTTCAATCAAAAGTTCCTTCACGAGTCTGTCTTAGTCTTACACCTGTGTCTACTTCTGGAAAAAAAGTCCTTCACGTGTTTTTATCAACAAAACACCATCTAACAAGATCGAATTTCCAATGAACTCTTAAGTTTTCACTTCACATCCATCTTTCTGTTTAAGAATTGTCCCATTCTCTAACATGAACAATCTATACACAATAGAAATAATTATAAGAACCACCACATTTTTAATAAATGGTTTATGTACAATATAGTCAAACAATAGTCTAACAAAACAACCTTAAATGTCTATCAATATACAGCAATTAAAGGAAAAAAACTTAAGTTTCTATTAATATACGATAAAAACATTAAACAAAAAATGGTAAGTTTCTGTTAATATACAATAATTAACAAAATTTTAAATTTCCATTTGTTGTTGGATGCGTGGCTCACGACAGACCACACCAGGCCATACAGTTCCATGAGAGGTTTATTTTAGGAGATAAGGGCAAAGGTGGTGGGAATTCTAGGGTGGGAAGACGGGAGTGGATGGGTGGGGGGGGAGCACCCTCATAGAGGAAGGGAGAAGGGGATGGGGTAGAGGGTTTCCGAAGGGGAGACCTGGAAAGGGGAAAACATTTGAAATGTAAATAAAGAAAATATCCAATTTAAAAAAAAGTATGTCAACCTCAATGGCAGATGCCAAGAGACACATTACCCAATATAGTGAGCACACGCTTAGGATACTCTAGGTTCATATTCCAGATGATCTCATCCTGCTCTAGGAGCTCACTACTTAAGATGATGTCACCCCAGACAAAATTAACTTTTAGACATAACCTCATTCCATTAGAAACGACTTCATCCTTTAATCAGAAATGACCTTATTTGGACAGTCCTCTTGTTACTGTCCAAAAAAGGAAAAAAGAGATAAATTCATCTCAGACAATGAACCTTCCACTTCAGACAAACCCATGGACTATGTCTGTTGAGGTACACAGGGAAATGGGTATTAAATGGCATTTTGTTGCTTTATCTCTGCATCTGATATTAGGGATTCTGTTGCATTTCTGAGCCTGCTGTGTACTTAGCACATCATGATGGATGACTTCATGCACTCTAATAAGACATACATCCCAATAATATTCTACCTAAAAAGTGATTTGCTAACTCATATGTTAAAACCTAATTTCTAATGAGATGACATTTTAGAAATGCGGTATTTCAGTCGGATGGTGGTGGTGCATGCCTTTAATCCCAGCACTTGGGAGGCAGAGGCAGGTGGATTTCTGAGTTCGAGGCTAGCCTGGTCTACAACGTGAGTTCCAAGACAGCCAGGGCCACACAGAGAAACCCTGTCTCGAAAAACCAAAACCAAACCAAACCAAACCAAAACAAACCAAAAAAAGAAATTCAGTATTTGGGAGGACATATTTACCTCTCAAGTATAATAAGTCCTTCAAATGCAGTATTGGTGGGACATATTTGCCTCTTTCATCATGTGAGACACGTTATACCTTAATCTGCAAGTTCTCAACCCTCCAGAGCTGCAACTAATGAATTTCTGGCTCTTAAAAGCTATCTATAATTTTTTTCTATTGTAAGAGCCCAAATGGACTAAGAAAAAAATTAATGCAGTTGTGTCAGTCTAAAATTCAGTGTTTATTATTGCTTTTCCTAGGGTGCTCTTGATTCATATCAACACTTTCATCCACTACCCACTTGGTTTCTTACTGTCTCCTCTCTGCCACATTTTACTACAACTTCCTACCTTGAATCTCTATCTGTATCTTCTTCCTCTTAGTTATACAAAAGAAACACTGTGTGTGTGTGTACACAGACACACATATTTACGTATTTTACTACTAAATTTATTAGTCATTTTTTATAATCTAACAATGTAATTGTGTTGTACCTGGTACTGTGTCTTACAAAATGCACCAAGGGGCAGGAGAAATGGTTCAGTTTTTAAAAGTGCTGAGTACTCTTTTAAAGGACCCGAATTTAATTCCCACTACCCATGTCAGGTGCCTCACATCTGCCTGTATGCCAGTTCCATGACATCTGATATCTAAGGTCCTACAGACACATGCATTCATATGCACATGCACACACATAGGCACATACACTTAGCCTTGCGAACTAAGGGGAAACTGCTCTATTTAATGTGTTAACTGATTTCTAGGTAGTAAATGACTTACACCTATAGCTGTAGACCAATGCATAATTAAAAATAAAATCTTTTTATAAAGGAAATATACTGAGGTATTATTGGCAAATTTCTATTTTTAGTTCATAACCCTGTCATGATGTTGCTATTGATGCCCAGAAAGTTCACGTCCATTTTATTTGTTGAGCCACGCAAATAGGAAAGTTGTTGTGGACAAGCCTTAGTAGGTTCCTTATACTTTGTTGTATTCCTTCTCTTTGTCTATGTTGTTGAAAACAACTTATATGATACGCTATAAAACTATACTTCATTATTATTACCCCCAAATGCTTCCTTTAAAAAATGAGAAACCATCAGAGGACACATTCATTTTTTTCTATACATTTTATGATATCTTGACACACCAGGCCTTGATGAGTAAGGAGAAACTGCTTTACTTTATCTGTTAGCTGATTTCTAGGTAGTAAATGACTTACACCTACAGCTGTAGACCAACCAGACTTGAGTCCATGAACCTACCGGCATCTTTCACCTCATGAGAGAGTATTCCTATCTCTGTACTCTAGACTCTAAAGCCAGATAGCAAGAATATGATAGTCAATTTTATATCCCATGTCCTATAGAAGTTATGCAGATTAGTTAATTCTAACTTTACTCATTGAACTTACCCCCACCACCATCACTACTATGATTATTTTGTCTATTCCTGCAGGAACCACAGGAAGATGTTTGCTGCTTTCACTTCATTGCTTCTTACTTCTGACTTGGGCAATCCTTGTGAGACCCAAATTCTGTATTGTTGGAAACTCTTAGAAAAAGTACTTCCTCTATGGTAGTCATTTCTTTTAAAATGTATTTTTAAAGGTTTATTTTCATTTTTATGTATATGCATGTGTCTATGTGAGTGAATGCCACATGTGTACGTGGGTGCCCATAGAGGCCAGAAGAGGATGTCTGACCCTCTGAAGCTGGAGTTAGAGGCAGTTATGAGCCACCCTATGTGAATGTTGGTAGCTGAACTTAGGGCCTTAAGAAGAGCAGTTGCATGTTAACCACACAGCCATCTCTCTAGATGATAATAGTAATTTCTGTGTCTGCATATGTGACTATACATGACTAAAATAATTTCTGTATATACTGTAATACAAGTGCTTTAAAATAGATTGGTTAATTGTTTAGATATTTTATGAAGGATTTTTAAAAATTTGTGTTTTTTTGAGACAAAACCTTGCTTTTTAACATTGTTTGGCCTGGAATTCATTGTGTAAATCAAGCTGGTCTTGAACTTATGACAATTCTCCTGCCTCTGCTTCTGGAGTATATATGTATATATATATATATATATGCCAGCAGGCCTGGCAAAGAGGCAAATTTGGCTTTTTCTTGACACTGTTTATATCTTTCTCCCCTTTGCTTATGGTCTCTGTGTTCTGTCAGGCTGAATAAAAGTGAAGAACATTTGATTTGTTCTTAGTTTTATGGGGAGTTTTAAAAAATGTTTCAACCAAAACTATATTTTCATTTTCCTATTCCCGTATTTCTGTGAGATTTTCTCTCTATAATGAATGGGGACTGTCGCCCCCATGCTTTCCTTGTATGTATTAAACTGAATTTATGTGTTGACAAGGTGAGGTGGTAATTTGGATTTTATGCACATATATGAAAGTAATGTAAATGGATTCACCAAATAATAGAGGATACAATGTTCAATTAGACATCTTATGCCACCAAGTAAAACCTCCAGTGCCAGGAATTGGTTACATCTTGTTTAATTGTTGGCCAAAGGGATCCTGTGGAATCCTGCTAAACATTACAGGCTGTTGCCAGATCTGTTGGTTCCTCTCCACAACCTGATGGTATGGTCCTATTGCTGAAGACAACATTTATGTGGTAGAAGTCACACTGGTATCTAATTTGAATTTTACTGACTAGCATTCATAGTGTTGGATAGTATGCATGCTACCAGAGCAGAAAGATATCAATATCGGCCAGCTACAAACCTTGTAACCTACAACATTGACCTGCCTGCAAAATGTGCTGCTATAACAGAGGCACAGCATTCTAAGTGTAACCACCACCCACCTTTTTAGAGTGTTTTTCAAGACATGGTTTCTCAGTGTATCCCTGGCTGTTCTGAAACTTACTTTGTGGACCAGCTTGGCTTCCAACTCAGATATACAACTGCTAGGAATAAAGGCACACACAACCGTTGTCTGAGTTACCAACCCCTTTTGATTGGATTTGAAACTCACTCCATAAGATCCATGAGTTGGAATCTATAACTGACATTGCCAAGAACCTGAAGCTAGATAAATCAAGGGCCTAGGGGAAAACTCAATACTATTATTCTGCTAAAGGAACATAGCAATAAAATGACCCCTGATGACACTACTATATGTGTACATCAGCACATTGCTCAGTTCTCCTCCGAGAAGCTTCTGGAAGTAGATGGGAATTAACATGGGGACCCACAACTGGACAATGTACAGAGTGAGAGACTTTGGAGCATTCAATCCTAAATGGGATCCATCCATCAAATCTCATGACTTAGGGATTCATACAGAAGAGGAGGATGGAAGATTGTAAACCAGAACTAATGGAGGACTCCAGGGAAACAGTGTCTCCCAGAAACAGCAGGACTTTGTATGAACTCACATAGACTGTGGCAGCATGCGTAGTGACTGCACAGGCTCAGACATGATTAGATCCCACAACTGATATGGGGAGGTAGATTCAGTATCCCAGCCCTAGCCAAGAAGTTGTTTGGTGTTGATGCCTGCTAGCAAGGAGATTCAGTTTTCTCCACTGCAATGTCACTGGATATATCAAGCACACTCATGGGTGAGCAACTTGGCAAAGCAAATGCCATGATTTTATTTGTGGACATTTTGTTTTGTCAGATTGATCTTTTGCTTGTTTTGATTTTGTAAAAAAGATTTATTTATTTATTTTAATTTATTATGTAAACAGCATTCTACCTGCATATATACCTGTAAACTAGAAGAGACCATTAGCTCTCATTACAGATGGTTGTGAGCCACCATGCAATTGCTGGGAATTGAACTCAGAACTTCTGGAAGAACAACCGGTGCTTTTAACCTCTGAGCCATCTCTCCAGTCCTTGTTTTGAAGTTGAAGTTTTTTTGTTTTTCTTTTTTTTGTTTTTTGCCTTTTTAATTGTTTGCTTTAAAAAGGACAGAGTTGGATGGGTATGGAGGAAGAGGGGATCTGCAAGGGGAGGAGGGGAGGGGGAAGGAACACGATTAAAGGATATTGTATGAAAAAACCATTTTAATTAAAAACATCTTTTAAAAAGAAGTTCGGATTAAAATGTTCACTTGTATTCCCACTGAGAAGCATCACTTTATGGTACTCTTTTTGGTCCTATATTGCTTACTTAATGAACACACTTTTAAGAGTTTGTGTGAATACATAAATGAGAATACTGGCATACAGTTCTTTTTCTCTATGATGTCTTTGCTGTGTTTGGTGCCACAGTAACACGATGTTTGACATTAAACAAGAAGGTATTCTACTTTCTGATAAAAGTGCTTTCTGCTTTTGTCATGAGTCTAGCATTGCTCTTTCCATTCGACCGAATTCACAAGGAAAGCCATATGAGCTAGGGAACAATTTAAATTATACAACCCACTTCTTTTACTGCAGCTGCTTGTATTCTCATGCTAAGTATGTTCCCCAAATTCCTGTTTGCAGCATCCTGCACATAAGACTGAGCGACCCTGGCCCCAGTTGGTTCTGACTGATAAATAAAGATGCCAACAGCTGATGGTTGGGCGGGGCAGACAGAGGCGGGACTTTCAGGATTCCTGGGAAAGAAACAAGGGAGGAGAAAGAAGAAGAGATACATCATGCTGGGAGAAGATGGAGGAGAGGAGAAACCATGCCTGAGAAGGTACTAGACAGCTGCAGTGTAGGAGCTGGGGAAGAGCGGCTACAAGAGGGTCCCCTGACTGGGTCAAGGGCAGCAAAGATGGAATATAGATGTTAGTAAGTAATAACTTGGGAATATTGGAGGTAGATGGATTAGCCACATGCAGTTTAGGAAGTAGCCCAGCCTTTGAGATGTTTAAGGCTTAGCAAAATATCAAGGCTGTATGTGTCTTTCATTGGGGAACCCAGAACATTGGAGTGGGCTGTGAGGAATGTGCCAACTCTGTCAGAATCAATTGATTAGATTAATTGGGCACTGCTACATCTGACTACTATGACATTTAAGATATTCTATTTGGTACTATTTCATTTGTATGATATTTGGTGCTTAATGCATTTTGTGTTCTGTTCTAGGTTGAAAAATAGTTTTAGAGATCTTGTTCTCTAAGTTTCCTGTTCTTTTTACGTAATCTCCTTTAAATCTGCTTGATTTGATTGGTTCTCCAATACAGACTATGAACTAACTCCTTGTGAATGAATGATTCAGATTAGATCTATGTTCAGTGAGAACATGTATTTGGATTAGCTATTTCATCACTATCAAGCGTCCTTTGATCCCAATACAATATTTGCTCTTGAATGAGTCATTGGGAACAGGGCTGTGAAGCTTCAGGTTTTGTCTCCCTGATTCCCATGACTCAGTTCATGTCTGAAGCTTCCCAGGGCCACTGCTTAGCAGTTCGTAATGTCATATGCATGGGCAGGAGAGGAAGCTGAAATTCAGCTCTCTCTTCCATTACCTGAATCCATGTTATCAACCAGGTTTTCTCTCCTTCGGGACATTTCTTGGCCTTTGTCTTTCAGCTAGTGTTCTGCAGAGAAGTTTGCAAACTCTTATACAGGCACTAGTGATCACAGAATCTGAGTCCATGTTTTGGTTCCTATTATATCTCCAATAGTACTTATTGCTGTTTTTCATGCTCATTCTTTGGATTGACACTTGTTAATTACACATAGAAATAGGTCTTATTGTGACAGTTTCTTTTTTTAATTAATTAATTTTTTACCCTCTAGATTCTATTCTCCTCCTGGTCTACCCTCCGACTGTTCCAAATTCCACACTACCTCCCCACGCCCTATTGCCACAAGGATGGTCCCACCCACACTCCCCACCCTACCTTGCCTGTAAACTCCCTTGGGCCTCCAGACTCTCCAGAGCTAGGTGCACCATCTCCGACTGAACCCAGACCTAGCAGTCCTCCACTGTACATGTGTTGGGGGCCCCATATCAGCTGGTGTATGCTACCTGGTCGGTGGTCCAGTGTTTGAGAGATCTAGGAAGTCCAGGTTAGTTGAGACTGCTACAGGGTCTCCCTCCCCCCTCAGCTTCTTCTAGCCTTTCCCTAATTCAACCACAGGGGTCAGAAGCTTCTGTCCAAATATCTGCATCTGACTCTCTCAGCTGTCTGCTGTATCTTCCGGAGTTCCGTCATGCTAGGTCCCTTTTTGTGAGCTCTCCAAAAGCCTCAGTAATAGTGTCTGGCCTTGGGACCTTCTGTTAAGCTAGATACCACTTTCGGCCTGTCACTGGACCTTCTTTTCCTCATGTTCCTCTCCGTTTCCATCCTTGCAGTTCTTTCAGACAGTAACACTTATAGGTCAGAGTTTTGACTGTGGGATGGCCACCTTCTCCCTCACTTGATGCTCTGTCTTCCTGTTGGAAGTGGGCTCTATTAGTTCCCTCTCTCCACTGTCTGACATTTCATCTAAGGTCCCTCCCTCTGAGTCCTGAGAGTCTCTCACCTCCCAGGTCTTTGGTGTATTTTGGAGGGACCCCAACCTCCCTAGATTGCCCTCTTCCATTCTTTCTGCTGGCCCTCAGGGCCTCAGTCCTTTTCCCTCACCCAATATCAGATCAGGCTCCCCTCTCTTCCCCACCCCAGTCCACTTTCTCTCCCAGGTCCCTTCCTCCCTCCCCACTTGTAATTGCTTACTTCTCCCTCCCAAGTGAGACTGAGGCATCCTCACTTGGGTCCTTCAGCCTGTTGACCTTTTTGAGTTCTGTGGACTGTATATCTTGGGTATGGGTATTCTGTACTTTTCTTTCTTTTTCTTTTTTGGCTAATATCCACTTATTAGTGAGTACATACCATGCATGTCCTTTTGGGTCTGAGTTACCTCATTCAGAATGATATTTTCTAGTTCCATTCATTGGTTTGCAAAACTCAGGGTGTTCTCATTCTTAATAGCTGAGTAGTCTTCCATTGTGTAAATGAACCACATTTTCTGTATCCATTCTTGTCATGGGACATCTGGGTTGTTTCCAGCTTCTGGCTATCACAAATAAGGCCACTATTAACATAGTGGAATATGTGCCCCTGTGGCATGGTGGGGCAACTTTTGAGTGTATTCCCAAGAGTGGTATTGCTGGGTCTTCATGTAGATCTATTTTCAATTTTCTGAGGAATCTCCAGATTGATTTCCACAGTGATTGTACCAGTTTGCAGTCCCACCAGCAATGGAGTTTTCCCCTTTCTCCACATCCCTGCCAACATGTGTTGTCACCTGAGTTTTTGATCTTAGACATTCTGATTGGTATAAGTTGGAATCTCAGGGTTATTTTGATTTGCGTTTCTCTGATCACTAAGAACTTTCAACATTTCTTTAAGTGCTTCTCAGCCATTCAAGATTCCTCTGTTGTGAATTCTTGGTTTAGTTCTATATCCCAGTTTTTTGATTGGGTTGTTAGGCTTTTTGGTGGTTAGTTTCTTGAGTTCTCTATATATTTTGGATATTACCCCTCTATCAGATGTAGGGTTAGTAAAGATTTTTCCCCAAACTGTAGATTGCCAATTTGTCTTACTGACTATGTCCTTTGCCTTACAGAAGCTTTCCAGTTTTATGAGGTCCCATTTATCAATTCTTGATCTTAGAGCATGAGACATTGGAGTTGTTCAGGAAATTTCCCCCTGTGCCAATGAGTTCAAGGCTCTTTCCCAATTTCTCTTCTATTAGTTTCAGTGTATCTGGTTTTATTTTGAGGTCCTTGATCCACTTGGATTTGAGCTTTGTGCAAGGTGATGAATATGGGTTTATTTTCATTTTTATACATACAGACAGCCAGTTAAACCAGCACCATTTATTGAAGGTGCTTTCTTTTTTCCATGGTATATGTTTGGCTTGTTTGTCAAAGATCAAGTGTCTCTATGTTTGTGGTTTTATTTCTGGGTTTTCAATTGTATTCCATTGATCAACATGTCTGTCTCTCTACCAATACCATGCAGTTTTTATCACTGCTGCTCTGTAGTAGAGCTTGAGGTCAGGGATAGTGATTCCCCCAGCCATTCTTTTATTGTTAAGAATTGTTTTCACTATTCTGAGTTTTTTCCTTTGCAGATGAATTTGAGAATTGCTCTTTCCATGTCTTTGAAAAATTATGTTGGGATTTTTGATGGGATTGCATTGAATCTGTAGATTGCCTTGGGTAGGATGGCCATTTTTACTATATTAATTCTGCTAATCAATGAGCATGGGAGATCTCTCAATTTTCTGAGATTTCTTTCCTGAGAGACTTGAAGTTATTGCCATACAGGTCTTTCACTCATTCAGTTAGAATTACCACAAAATATTTTATATTATTTGTGGCTATTGTGAAGGGAGTTATTTCCCTAATTTCTTTCTCAGCCTGTTTATTATTTGTATAAAGGAAAGCTCCTGATTATTTGAGTTAATTTTTTAAATTTATTTATTTTCTTGATACTTTATTTACATTTCAAATGTTTCCCTGTTTCCAGATCTCCCCTTTGGAACCCCTCCCTATTCCCGCACCCCTCCACCTGCCTCTATGGGGGTATTCGTCCACCCAGCCACCCACCCACTCACATCTTCCCTTCTTGACATTCTCATATACTGGGGCATCTAATACCCTCAAGCCCAAGGGCTCTCCTTCCCCTGATGGCTAACAAGACCCTCCTCTGCCACATATGTGGCCAGCATCATGGGTCCTTCCATGTGTATTCTTTGGTTGGTTATCCAGTCTCCGAGAGCATAGGGAGGTCAGGCCAGTGGACACTGTTGCTCCGTCCATGGGACTGCCAATTCCCTCAGTTTCTTCAGTCCCATTTCCAACTCCTCCATCTGGGACCTCACACTAAGCCCTACAGTTGCTGTGAAGTGACTCTTGGGTATTCTGAACTTTTGGCTAATAACCACTTATCAGTGAGTACATACCATGTTCATTCTTTTGTGACTGAGTTACCTTGCTCAGGATGATATTTTCAAGTTCCATCCATTTGCCTAAGAATTTCATGAAGTCATTGTTTTTAATAGCTGAGTATTATTCCATTGTGTAAATGTACCACATTTTCTGTATCCATTCCTCTGTTGAGGGACATCTGGGTTGTTTCCAGTTTCTGGCTATTATAAATATGGCTGCTATGAACATCGTGGAACATGTGTCTTTATTACATGTTGGAGCATCTTCTGGGTATATGCCCAGGAGTGGAATAGCTGGGTCCTCAGGTAGTATTATGTTCATTTTTCTGAGGGTTCACAATACTGATTTCCGGGGAGGTTGTATCAGCTTGCAATCCCACCAGCAATGGAGGGGCATTCCTTTTTCTCCACATCCTCACCAACATCTGCTGTCACCTGAGTTTTTGATCTTAGCCATTCTGACTGGTGTGAGGTGGACTCTTAGGGTTGTTTTGGTTTGCATTTCCCTGATGACTAAGAATGTTGCACATTTCATTAGGTGCTTCTCAGCCCTTCGAGTTTCCTCAGTTGAGAATTCTCTGTTTAGCTCTGTTCCCCATTTTTTGGTAAGGTTATTTGTTTCTCTGGAGTCTAACTCCTTGAGTTCTTTGTATATATTAGATATTAGCTCTCTATTGGACGTAGGATTGGTAAAGATCTTTTCCCAATCTATTGGTTTGCAGTTTGTCCTATTTACAGTGTCCTTTGCCTTACAGAAACTTTGTAATTCTATGAGGTCCCATTTGTCTATTGTTGATGTTAGAGCATAAGCCATTGGTGTTTTGTTCAGGTACTTTTCTCCTGTGCCCATGTGTTCGAGAATTTTCCCCACTTTTTCTTTCATTAGATTCAGTGTATCTGGTTTTATCTGGAGGTTCTTGATCCACTTGGACTTGACTTTGTCCAAGGAGATAAGAGTGGATCGATTTGCATTCTTCTACATGCTGACTGCCAGTTGAAACAGCACCATTTGTTGAAAATGATGTCTTTTTTCCTCTGTATGGTTTTAGCTCCTTTGTCAAAGATCAAGTGACCATAAGTGTGTGGGTTCATTTCCTGGTCTTCAATTCTATTCCATTGATCTACCTGCCTGTCACTGTACCAATACCATGCAGTTTTTATCACTACTGCTCTGTAGTATAGGTTGAAGTCAGGGAGGCTGATTCCCCTAGAAGTCCTTTTATTGTTGAGAACAGTTTTTGCTATCCTGGGTTTTCTGTTATTCCATATGAATTTGAGAATTGCTCTTTCTAAGTCTATGAAGAATTGAGTTGGAATTTTGATGGGGATTGCATTGAATCTGCGATTGCTTTCAGCAGGGTGGCCATTTTAACTATATTAAATGCCAATCCATGAGCATGGGAGATCTTCCCATCTTCTGAGCTCTTCCTCGAATTCTTTCTTCAGAGACTTGAAGTTTTTGTCATACAGATCTTTCACTTGTTTGGTTAAAGTCACACCAAGATATTTTATATTGTTTGTGACTATTGTGAAAGTTGTCATTTCCCCAATTTCTTTCTCAGCCTGTTTATCCTTCAAGTATAGCAAGGCTCCTAATTTGCTTGAGTTAATTTTATATCCAGCCACTTTGCTGAAGGTGTTTATCAGCTGTAGCAGATCTCTGGTGGAGTTTTTCAGGTCACTTAAGTATAGCATCCTATCATCTGCAAATAGTGATATTTTGATTTCTTCCTTTCCAATTTGTATCCCTTTGACCATCCTTTGTTGTCTAATTGCTCTAGCTAGAACTTCAAGTACTATACTGAATAGATAGGGAGAGAGAGGGCAGCCTTGCCTAGTCCCTGGTTTTAGTGGGATTCTTTTGAGTTTCTCTCCATTTAGTTTGATGTTGGCCACTGGTTTACTGTATATTGCTTTTACTCTGTTTAGGTATGCTCCTTGAATTCCTGATCTTTCCAAGACTTTTATCATGAAGGGATGTTGAATTTTGTCAAATGCTTTTTCAGCATCTAATGAAATGACCATGTGGTTTTATTCTATGAGTTTGTTTATGTAGTGGATTACAATGATAGATTTGTGGGTATTGAACCATCCCAGCATCCCTGGGATGAAGCGTACTTGATCATGGTGAATGATCATTGTGATGTGTTCTTGGATTCTGTTTGCAAGTATTTTATTGAGTATTTTTGCATCGATATTCATAAGGGAAATTTGTCTGAAGTTTATTTTTATTGTTGGGTCTTTGTGAGGTTTTGGTATTAGTGTAACTGTGACCTCATAGAATGAATTGAGTAGTGTTCCTTCTGTTTCTATTTTGTGGAATAGATTGAAGAATATTGGTGTTATGTCTTCTTTGAAGGTCTGATAGAATTCTACACTGAACCTATCTGGTCCTGTTGTTTTTTTTTTTTTTTTTTTTGTGAGACGTTTAATGACTGCTTCTCTTTCTTTAGGGGTTATGGGACTGTTTAGATGGTTTATCTGATCCTGACTTAACTTTGGTATTTGGTATCTGTCTAGAAACTTGTCCATTTCATCCAGATTTTCAAATTTTGTTGCTTATAAGCTTTTTTGTAGTAGGATCTGATGATTTCTTGAATTTCCTCAGAGTCTGTTGTTATATCTCCCTTTTCATTTCTAATTTTGTTAATTTGAACACTGTCCTTGTGCCCTCTGGTTAGTCTGGCTAAGGATTTATCTATCTTGTTGATTTTCTTAAAGAACCAGCTGCTGTTTTTGTTGATTCTTTGCATAGTTCTTTTAGTTTCTACTTGGTTGATTTCAGCCTTTAATTTGATTATTTCCTGCCTTTTACTTCTCTTGGGTATATTAGCTTCTTTTTGTTCTAGAGCTTTCAGGTGTGCTATTAAGCTGCTAGTATATGCTCTCTCCAGTTTTTTTTCTTTTTTTTTGGAAGCATTCAGAGGTATGAGTTTTCCTCTCAACACTGCTTTCATTGTATCTCATATGTTTGGGTATGTTGTACTTTCATTTTCATTAAATTCTAGGAATTCTTTAATTTCTTTCTTTATTTCTTCCTTGACCAAGTTATCATTGAGCAGAGCATTGTTCAGCTTCCATGTGTATGTGGGCTTTCTGTTGTTGTTGTTGTTACCATTGAAGACCAGCCTTAATCTGTAGTGATCTGAAAAGAGGCATGGGATTATCTCAATCTTCTTATATCTGTTGAGGTTTGTTTTGTGATCAAATTTGGAGAGGGCACCATGAGGTGCTGAGAAGAAGGTATATTCTTTTGATTTAGGATGAAATGTTCTATAGATATCTGTTAAATCCATTTGGTTCATAACATCTGTTAGTTTCACTGTGTCTCCGTTTAGTTTTTGTTCCCAAGATCTGTCCATTGATGAGAGTGGGGTGTTAAAGTCTCCCACTATTATTGTATGGGGTGCAATGTTTGCTTTGAGCTTTAGTAAAGTTTCTTTTATGAATGTGGGAGCTCTTGCATTTGGGGCATAGATGTTCAGAATTGAGAGTTCTACTTGGTGGATTTTTCCTTTGATGAGTATGAAGTGTTCTTCCTTGTCTTTTTTGATGACTTTTGGTTGAAATTCGGTTTTATCCGATATTAGAATGGCTACTCCAGCCTGTTTCTTGGGACCATTTGCCTGGAAAATTTTTTCCAGTCCTTTACTCTGAGGTAGTGTTTGTCTTTATCCCTGAGGTGCATTTCCTGGATGCAGCAAAATGCTGGGTCCTGTTTATGGATCCAGCCGGTTAGTCTATGTCCTTTTATTGGGAAATTGAGTCCTTTATATTAAGAGATATTAAGGAATAGTGATTGTTGCTTCCTGTTATTTTCGATGTAATTTTTATGTTTGTGTGGCTATCTTCTTTTGAGTTTGTTGAAAGATTACTTTCTTGCTTTTTCTAGGGTATAGTTTCCCTCCTTGAGTTGGTGTTTTCCATCTATTATTTTTTTAGGGCTGGGTTACTGGAAACATACTGTGCAAATTTGGATTTGTCATAGAATATTTTGTTTTCACCATCTATGATAATTGAGAGTTTTGCTGGGTATAGCAACCTGGGCTAGCATTTGTGATCTCTTAGAGTCTGTATGAGATTTGTCCAGGATCTTCTAGCTTTCATAGTCTCTGGTGAGAAGTCTGGTTTAATTCTTATAGGTCTGCCTTTATATGTTACTTGACCTTTTTCCCTTACTGCTTTTAATATTCTTTCCATATTTTGTTTATTTGGTATTTTGACTATAATGTGACAGGAGGAATTTCTTTTCTGGTCCAATGTATTTAAAGTTCTGTAGGCTTCTTGTATATTTATGTTTATCTCTTTCTTTAGGTTAGGGAAGTTTTCTTCTATAATTTTGTTGAAGATATGTACTGGTCCTTTAAGTTGGGAATCTTCACTTTCTTCTATACCTATTATCCTCAGGTTCTGTCTTCTCGTTGTATCCTGGATATCCTGGATGTTTTGGGTTAGGAGATTTTTGCTTTTTGTGTTTGCTTTGACTGTTGTGTCAATGTTTTCTAAGGTATTTTCCACACCTGAGATTCTCTCTTCTATCTCTTGTATTCTGTCAGTGATGCTTGCATCTATGACTCCTGATTTCTTTCCTATGTTTTCTAACTCCAGGGTTATCTCCTTTTTGTGATTTCTTGTTTCTATTTCTATTTTTAGTTCCTGGATGGTTTTGTTCATTTCCTTTGTCTGTTTGTTTGTATTTTCCTGTAATTCTTTAAGGGATTTTTGTGTTTCCTCTTTAAGGGCTTCTAGTTGTTTACCTGTGTTCTCTTGTATTTCTTTAAGGGAGTTATTTATTTCCTTCTTAAAATCTTCTGTTATCCTCTTAAGATGTGATTTTAAGTCTGAGTCTTGCTTTGCTGGTGTGTTGAGCTATCCAGGGCTTGTTGTGGTGTGAGAGCTGGGTTCTGATGATGCCAAGTAGCCTTGGTTTCTGTTCCTTATGTTCTTGTCCTTGCCTTTTACCATCTGGTTATCTCTGTTGTTAGCTGATGTTAGCTTTCTCTGACTGTGGCTTGTCTTTCCTGCAAGCCTAGGTGTCAATACTCCTTGAAGACCAGTTCTCTCTGAGAGGAATTTCGGTTTGGAGAGCTGTGGTACAGGGTCAGTTCTGGGGTGCAGACAGAAAGCAGAAGGATCTAGTCCTCAGCTGTCCCTTGTTTCTTGTGTCCTGATGGCTATGCTAGGGTCCCTCTTGGTCCAGTGAATTTGAAAAGATGTGATAGTCTTGCCTGTGCTTGGAGGTGTGTCAGCACTCCTGGGACACCAGCTCACTCATGGCACTATTTGAGTATGGAGCCCTGTGTCACAGGATCCATTCCCTGGCCACCAAAAGAAACCAGAAGACCACTTCTCAGTCCCTGTGTTCTGAGTATTCCAGGTGGGTCCCTCTGAGCAGACAAGCTTGCCCATACTCCTTGGAGGCTGTCTTTCTCCCAGCTCTATTTGGGTATGGAGCTCTGGTGGCCCAGGCATAGGTCTCCCACCAACGATGGAAACTGGAAGGCCTTATTTGAGTTAATTTTATATCCAGCCACTTTGCTGAAGTTGTTTATCAACTGGAAAAGTTCACTGGTAGAATTTTTGGGGTCACATAAATATACTATCATATCATCTGCAAAAAGTGATACCTTTATTTCTTCTTTGTCAATTTGTATCCCCTTGATATATTTTGTTGCCTTATTTTTCTACCTAGCATTTCTTGTACTATATTGAATAGATATGGTTGAGTGGATATCCTTGTCTCCGATTTTAGTGGATTGCTTCAAGTATTTCTCCATTTAATTTGATATTGGCTTCTGGTTTGCAATAAATTGTTTTTCTTATGTTTAGGTATGGGCCTTGCATTCCTGATCTCTCCAACATTTTCAACACGAAGGGATGTTGTATTTTGTCACTGATTGTTTCTGCATTTAGGGAAATGATCATGTGATTGAACCAAATTTACATCCTTGGGATAAAGCCTACTTGATTGAGATGAATGATGGCTTTGATGTGCTCTTGGATTCAGTTTGCTAGTATTTTATTTAGTATTTTTGCCTTGAAACTCATAAGTGAGATTGGTTTGCAGTTCTGTTTTTTGGTTGGGTCCTTGTATGGTTTAGGTATCAGAGTAATTGTAGCTTCATAGAATGAGTTAGGTAGTGCTCCTTCTGTTTCTATTTTATGGAATAGTTTGATAAATATTGGTATCAGGTCTTCTTTGAAGGTCTTGTAGAATTCTACACTAAATCCATCTGGCCCTGGGCTTTTTTTTTTTTTGGTTAGGAGGTTTTAAATGACCTTTTCTATTTTCTTGTGTATATGGTCCTGTTTAGGTAGTTTACTTCATTTAACTTTGGTATGTGGTATCTGTCTACAAAACCAACCATTTCAACTAATTTTTCCAGTTTTGTTGAGTATAGGTTTTTATAGTAGGATTGGATAATTTTTTGAATTCCCTCCTTTTCTGTTTTTATGTCTCCCTTTTCATTTCTGATTTTGTTAATTTGGATACTGCTTCTGGGCCCTTAAGTTAGTTTAGCTAGGGGTTTATCTATCTTGTTGATTCCCTCAAAGAACCATCTTTTGGTTTTGTTGATTCTTTGTATTGTTCTCTTTGTTTCTACTCTTTGGCCCTGAGTTTGACTATTTCCTTCAGTCTACTACTCTTGGGTGAGTTTGCTTCTTTTGGTTCTAGAGATCTCAGGTGTGCTGCTAAGTTGTTAGTGTAAGATCTCTCCAGTTTCTTTACAAGGACACTTAATGCTCTGAATTTTCCTCTCAGCAATGTATTCATTGTGTCACATAAGATTGGGTATGTTCTGCCTTCATTTTCATTGAATTCTAAAAAGTCTTTAATTTCTTTATTTCTTCCCTGACCAAGTTATCATTGAGTAGAGAGTTGTTCAGTTTCCATGTGTATGTGGGCATTCTGTTGTTTTGTTGTTATTGAAGACTAGCCTTAGGCCATGTGATCTGATAAGATGCATGGGATTATTTCAATCTTTCTGTATTAGTTGAAGGTTGTTTTGTGACCAATTAGATGGTTGAATTTGGAAAAGGTACCATGAGGTGCTGAGAAGAAGGTGTATTCTTTTGTTTTAGGGTGAAATGTTCTGTAGATAGCTGTTAAATCCATTTGATTCATAACCTCTCTTAGTTTCACTGTGTCTGTTTAGTTTGTTTTAATGACCTGTCCATTGGTGAAAGTGGGGTGTTGAAGTCTCCCATTATTATTGTGTGGGGTTGAATGTGTGTTTTGAGCTTTAGTAAAGTTTCTTTTATGAATATGGATGCCCTTGCATTTGGGGTATAGATGTTCAGAGTTGAGACTTTCTCTTGGTGGATTTTCCCCTTGATGAATATGAAGTGTCCTTGCTCATCACACTTGATAACTTTTGGTTGAGAGTCTATTTTATTGGATATTAGAATGGCAACTCCAGCTTGTTTCCTTGGACCATTTGCTTGAAAGACTATTTTTCATTCTTTTACTCTTAGATATTGTCTGCCTTTGTCTTAGAGCTGTGTTTCTTGTATGCAGTAAAATGCTGGATCTTGTTTGCATATCCAGTCTGTTAGCTTATGCCTTTTTATAGGTGAGTTGAGTCCATTAATACTGAGAGATATTAAAGAACAATGACTGTTGTTTCCTGATATGTTTTTTTTTGTATGTGGCCTTTTGTGCTTGTGGGTCTTTCCTTTTGGCTTTGTTGTGAGATACTTAATATCTTGTCTTTTCTTTGGTGCATGTACCTTCCTTGTGTTGGTGTTTTCCTTCTGGGATTCTCTGTAGGGCTGGATTGGTAGATAAATATTGTTCAAATTTGGTTTTGTCCTGGAATATTTTGTTTTTTCCATCTATGTTTATTGAAAGTTTTGCTGGGTATATTATTCAGGGTTGGCATTTGTGTTCTCTTAGAGTCTGCATGACCTCTGACCAGGCTCTTATGGCTTTTAGTGTCTCTGTTGACAAGTCTGTTATAATTCTGATAGGTCTGCCTTTGTATATTACTTGGCCCTTTTCCCTTGCAGCTTTGAATATCGTTTCTTTGTTCTGTGCATTTAGTATTTTGGTTATTATGTAACGAGAGGATTTTCTTTTCTGGTCCCATTTACTTGGTGTTCTATAGGCTTCTTGTACCTTTATGGTACTCTCTTTCTTCAGGTTGGAGAAGTTTTCTTCTTTGATTTCTTTGAAGACATTTTCAGGTCCTTTGAGCTGGGAATCTTCTCCTCTATTCTGAGTATTCCTAGATTTGGTCTTTTCATTGTGTCTTGAATTTCCTGGATGCTTTGGGTTAGGATTTTTTTACATTTTGAATTTTCTTTGACAGTTGTGTCAATCTCTTTTATGGTATCTTCCACACCTGAGATTCTCTCTTCTATATCTTGTATTCTGTTGGTGATACTTACATCTGTAATTCCTGATACCTTTCCTAGGTTTTCCATTTCCAGGTGTCTTAGTCAGGATTTCTATTCCTGCACAAAACATCATGACCAAGATGCAAGTTGGGGAGGAAAGAGTTTATTGAGCTTACACTTCCATGCTGCTGTTCATCACCAAAGGAAGTCAGGACTGGAACTCAAGCAGGTCAGGAAGCAGGAGCTGGTGCAGAGGCCAAGGAGGGATGTTACTTACTGGCTTGCTTCCCCTGGCTTGCTCAGCTTGCTCTCTTATAGAACTCAAGACTACTAGCCCAGGGATGGTACCATCCCCAAGGTGTCTTCCCCTCTTGATCACTAATTGAGAAAATGCTTTACAGCTTGATCTCATGGAGGTATTTTCTTAACTCAAGTTCTTTTCTCTGTGATAACTCCAGCTTGTGCCAACTTGACACACAAAACCAGCCAGTACGCCAGGTTTGCCTCCATTTGTGTTTTCTTTATTGTTTCTACTTCCCCTTTTAGATCTTAAACCACTTTATTCAATTCCTTCACCTGTTTACCTGTGTTTTCCCATATTTCTTTCAGTGAGTTATTGATATCTTCCTTAAAGGACTCTATTATCTTCATGAAATAGTGTTTTAGGATAGATTCCTCATTTTCAGGTTTGTTGGTGTATTCAGGGCTAGCTGTGGTGGGAAAACTATGTTCTGATGATGCCCACATATATTGGCTTCTGTTGTTATGGTCTTGTGATTGTCTCCTGCCATCTGGATATCCCTGATATTTGTTGGCCTTGGTGACTGTCTGGAGTCTGCCTCTTTTGTCCCTGGGATGCTTCAGGTCTCCTGGTAAGCCTGCTGTTCTGGCTGTAGCAGGCCACCTGTGGGGCCTTCCAACTGGGAGCTCTTCAGAGGGGCAGAGAAGTTGGTGATCTATTGCCCTGGCTGCAGAAGATCTCCTGGCATGTCTTCAGACTGTTGGGTCTTCAGTGGAGCAGTCAAGCTGTTGTTCTGTGTGAAGATGTTCTCCATGGGGGCCTACAGACTGTTGTTTCCATTTCCCTGTGTGCAGCAAAAGTCCACAGAAGCTTTCAATCTGTTGGGTCAGTTGCTCTGCATGCCTTCAAGCTGTGGTGTCTTCAGGAGAGCAGACAAGTTGGCAATCAGTTGCTCTGTTGTCCTGTGTTGAGCAGATCTCCTGGGATGCCTCAGGCTGTGGTGTCAGTTGCCTGACTGATCTGAGTGCAGTGGATCTTCTGAGATGGCTCAGGATGTGGTGTCAACTACTGTGAGTGTAGCGGATCCTCTAGGATGGGTCAGAATATGGTATGTTCAAGGGAACAGAACAGCTAGGAGTCTGCCCTAGCAGAAAGGTGTGACATTTTCCTTTAAAATTGTTATCATTATTGTGTGTTTGTGTATGTGCATGGTGCATGTGTTAGTATATATGTTTCCATGTTCATATGCAGGTCACTGGAAAATTGTGGCCTCATTTCTGTCCTTTCATCTTTCAATTGGGTTCTGGGAATCAATCTCAAGTTCCTGAGTGGTACAAGTGCTGTACTCCTTGAGCCACCTTGTCAGCTCTGATATTTCATACTTGTATTTTGGTCATATTAATCGAATGACCTTTTCTTGTTCCCCTTTCTTCACTGTAAATCAAAAAATCAAAATGATCTCCAGGATGGGACATATTTAATTTATCATCTGATAGGATGCAATGAGAAACCAAAGTGCCTTCTGTTATATTCCTGCCCAAGCTGTGTAAGTTATGGCTTTATTGCTATGAAGAGACACCATGATATGACAATGGCAACTATTATAAAGTAAACCATTTAATTGGGGCTGGCTTACAGTTTCAGAATCTTAGTCCACTATCATCATGGCAAGAAGTGTGGCAGCATGGATGCAGACTTGGTGCTGAGGAGCTAAGAGTTGTACATCCTTGTCTATAGGCAACAGAAGGAAACTGTGTCACACTCAGTATAGCTTGAACATAGGAGACCTCAAAGCTCACCTACACATTGACAAACTTCCTTCAACAAGGCCATACCAACTCCAAAAATGCCATATTTTCTAATAATGTCATTTTCTATGGGTCATTCACTCAAACACATGAGTCTATGGGGGCAATACCTATTCAAACAACTACACCGGGATCTAAGTATAAAGAAATTGGGTAATCTCAAATTTTGAAACATTTTGTAAACTCCCAGGCTCTGCTTCACCAAAGTGGATAGGTCACAGAAAGACAGGAAACTATAGTAGGCTTCAGTAGACTAAGAAGAAATAAGAATTAGTTGAAAAATGTGACTGAACATTGTGAAGAGCATATTAAGATTTACCAGTGACATAATAATGGGAAAGAGAATTAGATGGCCCAATGTATTAATTTTAATTTCTTGATTCTGAGTGTTATATTAGGATTACTTACAAAAGTTGCTTTTAAAAAACAGGAAATATATGCTAAAATATTTATGGTTGGGAAATGCAGACCACTAACTTATTCTCAAATGTTTAAAAAATTGTATAAGCTTCCAAATTTTCTCAATATCAATGGTTGTAAAAATTGTAGGAATAAGCAAATAATAAATAGTATTATCTATGCACTTGCCTATTTACATACAACCAAGAAAAGACATATATCAAACTCTACAAAATGCTTCACAAAAAAGTTTCCAGTCTATGTTTACACATACATATAAAGTTTGAATGAAAAATTTGCATCTGGACTGCCAATACCCCCATCAAAGATTGTATACTGTCTAACAAAAAACCTAACACCAGGTGTGAGCATTGCTTAGCAATGTTGCCCAAGAGACTCTCAAAGCATAACTATTGCCTTTAATTGCCTCCCATATGCAAGGGTAAGTTTTTATTGTAGAACACATAGACTTTGGACACAGGATCCCAAGAATCTGACTGGAAATGACCTAAAAGTCTCTTCTCTGAGGATTAGCTTTCGTGGTATCAGATAGCACTATACAAGATACTAAGTGAGGGAAATAATTAGTAGTCCTAACTAGATCTGATGCCCATGAACTAAAACAATGACCAGCATGACAGGAACTTAGTGTAGCTGTCTTCTGAGAGGCTTCATCCAACAATGGATGGAAACATGCATAGACCCACATCCAAACATCAGGTGGATATCAGGAGTCTTGTGGAAGAGTGGAGGATAGAACTGAGCAAGCCAAAGTTGTCAAAGACACCACAAGAAGACCTACAGAGTCAATTAACCTGGGTGCATGGGGGTTCACAGAGACTGACCTACAAACCAAGGTGCATGCAGTGCCTGGATCTAGGCCCGCTATACATTTGTAGCAGATTTTCAGCTTGTTCTTCAGATCGGTCCCCTAACAATTGTACAAGGGGCTGTCTCTGACTCTGTTCCCTGCCATTGGATCCCCTTCATCTAATTGGACTGCCTGGTTGGACATCAGTGGGAGAGGATTGACTTAGTTCTGCTGTGACTGGATATCCCAGGACAGTTGGTATACAAAGGGGCCCTCCCCTTCTCTGAGAAGAAGGGGAGGGGGTAATGAAGAGTGAGATTTGTTAGGGTGGGACTGAGAGGAGAGGAGGGAGGGATCAGGATGCAAAGTGAATAAAAAAATTAATGATTGAAACAAACAAATACAAACAAACTCAAACAAACAAACACAAACAAAAAACAAAGACATTATGAAATTTGCAGGCAAATGAATGGAACTAGAAAATATCATCCTGAGTGAGGTAACCCCGACCCAGAAAGACACACATGGTGTGTACTCAAGTATAAGTGGGTATTAGCCATAAAGTACAGGATAACCATGCAGTAATCCATAGACTCAAAGAAACTAAGTAATAAGGATGTCTCAAGGGAGCATATGTGAATCTTGATCAGAGGGGAAACAAAATAATCATCAGAGGTTAATGAATGGAGGGACCTGCCTTGAATGGAAGGTGAGGATAGACTTGGGGATGGGGATCGGGTGTGTTTAGAGTGGGGAGGGGGCAGGAGAGGTCTGGGAGTGAGAATGGGAATTGGAATGTGTGTGGGCATCTCTAGGACTAGGTAGAGACCATGGTGGTTGAGGTGGTGGTGGGGGGCTCCTAGAGTCTATGGGAGTGACCCTAGATGAGACACCTACAAATGGGAGGTACAGAATGGCCACCTCTTACAGCCAGGCAGGACTTCCAGTGGAATTAGAGTGGCATCAATCCACCAATAAAACCTTCAACCCCAAATTTTTCTTGCTTACAAGATGCTCAGGGATAAAGATGGAACAGAGTTTGAAGGAGCAGCTAACCAATGACTGGTCCAACCTGATTGTACTTTTAAGGAACGGAAACCTAGCAAACTTCCCTTAGCATGAATCTTGGAGGAGAACCCATAACCATCACTTTTCTAATCCAGCACAATTCCTTACTACATTCTAAAGATTTATAAGTGTGTGCATGTGTGAGAGTGTGTGTGTGTGTGTGTGTGTGTGTGTGTGTGTGAGAGAGAGAGAGAGAGAGAGAGAGAGAGAGAGAGAGAGTTATGAGGGCATTAATTTGAGAAAAAGCAAGGGAAGGGTCAGAGGGAGGAAAAGAAGAGGAATTTTGTAATTATGTTTAATTTAAAAAGATATTAATGTTTTATATTACTATTTGACATTTCAAAAACTGCTTAGTCTTCTGCAGCTTCATGGAAATGTGAATTTAAGTATTACATACTTATCAGAGTGGTTAAAATAAAAAAAAAGAGCAATGTGCAAGGTATAGATGCATACAAATAAAGCATCACCAGGAAACACATTACTTCTTATGTTAACTAAAAGAATAAAAG
>JADRCH010000142.1:4253798-4284261 GCA_019843965.1 Rhynchomys soricoides | reverse complement strand
TATATACAAGTATATGATTTGCCTTCAATGCCATAAATTCCCAGTGATCATGAGTCTAATAATGCAGAAGTTTGAACAGTCTTTGAATCAAATGATTTGATTCTTAAACCCTCCATTTAGATTGCATGTTGAAACTACTTGAGATTTTTTAAAAGTACATTAGTCCCACCCTGGGCTAGTTACAACAGGTTTTCAGGGTAGAGCCATTTAGAGTAAGAGTGAAGAACAGCTTCCATTTGTGTATTTCAACAAGCCAGAGTCCACAAAGAAGATTAAACCACACCTAGCTGATTGGTCCCTTAAGTACCAGAGCACATGTTGAGTTGGCAGCTAGCATTATAAATGCCCTGGGCTGCAAGCTCACAGGAATCTCCCTGAGAAGAGAAAGCTGCCATGGATCCAGTCCTGGTCCTGGTGCTCAGTCTCTCTTGTCTGCTTCTCCTCTCCCTCTGGAGACAGAGCTCTGGGAGAGGGAAGCTCCCTCCTGGCCCCACTCCTCTTCCACTTGTTGGAAACATCCTTCAAATAGATGTGAAGGACATCAGCAAATCTATTAAAAAAGTAAGTGTTTAAAACTTCTTCATTATGTTAAAAAAGAAAATTAATCACTGCTATTATTTAACTGTTTTATTTTAATGTAAATATTCCTGTAGGTTCTTACATTTAGAGTGCCATTGTCAGAAACAGTAGAATTCTATAGTGAATATAAATTCTTCCTCTGAGCTCATTTGTGTGTGTGTGTGTGTGTGTGTGTGTAGGTGTTTGCATGTATGGGTAAAGATACTAGAGGTTGAGTTTGAGTGTCTGATTCAATTGCTTCTCTATCTTTTCCTATATCTTCCAGAGAAAGCAATTTCTTGACACACACTTGCAAGGTAATGTATTGTGTAAGTCTACACATGTATTCCATACATGGTCTTACTTCTCATTAAAGAACTTTCTTTGTCCAGTGGATAGTGATTATCACAGAAATTCACAACTGGTCAAGATGCAGAGACTGGAGGGTACTCTGACACAAATGTCACATCTATATCACCTGTGACTATTCACTGAGACATACCCTTAAAGAAAATTAACTCCCTTTCTCCCAGCAGTTATCAGTTGCCAATAGCTCCTTGCCTAGGTGTGGGACTTGAGCACTAACTCCATGCTTGCAATTTGTCTGGCTAGAGATTGCACATGTCTTGTGCACACTGCCACAACTGCTTTCATTTAATATGTGTGACTGTCCTACTGTGTCTGAAAAGCACTGTTTCCATGTTATTATTTATAGTGCTTGGGTTTTAGAATCTTTCTACCAGGGTCTCCGAACATTTGGAGGAAGGAAGTATGATACAGACGTCCAATTTAGGGACGAGAACTCCATGCTGTTTATCCTCTTCACTTTAACCAGCTGTGGGTCTCTGTGTTAATAACCTTCTATTGAAAAAAGAAATTTCTCTGATGAGGGTTCATAGATACACTGACTTATAGGTATAAATATAAGTCTTTAAGAGTCAATTGAATTCTGTATCCATTTCTCATAATAATAGTAGTGTGTTTTCTTTGCAAATATATCCTGTCTAGCTACAGACTCATGCTGACTATGGTAGTTTGTATACACTTGGCCCTTAGGAAGTGGCATTATTGGAAGGTATAGCCTTATTGGAAGAGGTGTAGCCTTGTTAGAGAAAGCGTGTCACTGTGAATGTTGGTTTGAGGTCTCCTATGCTAAGCTCTGCTCAGTGGGGATGAGTCTCCTTCTGGCTGCCTGTTGAAGACAATCTCTTCCTGGCTGCTTTCAGATCAAGATATAGAACTCTTAGTTCTTTCTGCAACACCATGTCTGCCTGCCAGCTGCCATGCTTTCTGCCATGATGATAATGGACTGAACCTCTGAAACTATAAGTCAGCCCAAATTAAATGTCTTTATAAGAGTTGCCTTGGTTATTATGTCTCTTCACAGCAATAAAACACAAAAAAAGACACTAAGATAATAGTACATGACATGGGTTTCAGATTCTGGATCCAAGCAGAAAGTGGTTGGTTAATCTCATGATGTTTGTGACACTATTGCTCCATTGGGTATGTCTTGTAAGACTGATTGCCAATATTTCTTGCAGGGGTCCAAGTTGTGTAAGACTGATGATTTCTTTTCTCCTTCAAAATTCCAACACTACATTTATTTATAATGAAATAGGTCAACATTGTTTGAATCCTGATGGATTCTGAACCTAGTATCAGTGGGGCATGATAAATATCTTTGAGGTTTACTGGTAGAACAGCCTTGAGAGTGAGAAGTTACCAATATTTCTTTTCCATGCTGACTTGAGAAAAGTTACACAGGAATGTAACTGTGAGTATGATATGACTAGGTTTTTTAATTTCCTTCTTTAACATACACACTAGGATGCATTGTAAGCTGAGCTATAAGCTGAAATAAATATCCTCCCTCCTAAGAATGTTTTGGTCAGGGTATATATGTATACATACATATAGTTATGTATATATATGTATGTGTGTGTAATAATCATAGCAGTAGAAGTGAAAATAAAGTTGCTAATAAGATGGTATTTGTTTTGCTTGTTTGTGTTTTGTTTGTTTTCAGATTCATGCCTTTGAGACCTAGTAAAAGCTATAGGTTTGGGATAAAAGGCATGGAACATTTTTTTATTTGGTCCAGAAAGCTAGATATACAGATTGAACAGAGATGTTTTTAGCATAATGAGAAACACCTTTAAGTCAATATTTAGAAGACAGCCAATGGGAATTTAAAATTTTGAGCTTTTGCCAGGCTGTGGTGGTTCACACTTTAATCCCAGCACTTAGGAGGCAGAGACAGGCAGATTTCTGAGTTCGAAGCCAGCCTGGTCTACAAAGTGAGTTCCAGGACAGCCAGAGCTACACAGAGAAACCCTGTTTCGAAAAACCAAAAAACAAAACAAAACAAAAAAACAAACAAAAAACTAACCCCCCAAACAAAACAAAACAAAAAACAAAACAATATTTTTGAGCTTTTGACTGACTTGTAAGCAGCCAGTCCTCCATTAGCTTTTCAAAACGTCATTGATCAATGTTAAATTTATAGACTTTGAAATCTTAGTATAACAATAGCATGGAGAAAGGGGAGAAATATGAGGTGTTTTCATTTCTTTATGTTTGAAATTAGTTTCGTATCCCTGTACAGCTTGCATTTATATAGCTTAAGCACCTTCATAGACCCTTCAATTTTAAACATCTTTCTAGAATCCCCAGCATTTATAACCTACATATACCAACTTCAAACGTTTTTCCTGTGTGTGGAGCAGTGGGCAATGAGAGGAAGCCTGGTCCTCAGTCCAGCTAAAAGCTTGAAACCCTGGAGACCCTGAAGAGATGGTAGGAGCTTCACCTACTCCCAGTCACAACCCCTCATAGATTTGTGGCCATCAGCCATGTAAGGGCAATGCTCCAAGCCCTTCCACATGTAGATGAGGCATCCCTAACATCTGAGACCAAGACAATAGGAAAAGAGGCCTGGTCACATAGGCTCAAGACAGAGATCTCCGTGCTAATGAGGTAACTAGAAGACCAGAGGGTGTTGCCAGTAAGATTCCCTTCCCAGACATTCCTCCCTGGAAAAGGTATTTAATTTCAGGTCAACCCTGAGAAGTGGGGTATGGTTTTATACATCCACTATAGCAATAAACTAGAACCCCAGATTGACTCTTTTCATCCATCGGGATAGGCTGTGGGGAGACATGGAGAAGGCCTTCACCTACTGAGCTGCAGCCTAGTCTCCCCTGGAAGGCCTCTCTGTACTCCCAGCCACAACTGTCACCAAGTCTGCCACTGGCCAAGGACTCTCCCGGTGGGACTAGCGGAGGCTCTCCTCTACCCCCTCTCCCTCAAACCTAGGCTAGACCCAGCCCTTGGGCCCCCAACTTAGTTCTCAGCTCTTCCTCGATTACTCAGTGGCACCTAGATGTTCAAGAGCCTGAGAACCCCTTGGTCCCAGCCTTGTCAAAGGCCTGGGGACCCCTGAAGCGGCCTCCGCTTTCCCACATCTCAGACTGGGCCTTGCTACACTTGAAGGGGTGCCTCAGCACTCCCTTGTGGCCCAGCACCCCCTGTGGAGGCATGGGATAAGTGTAGTCAAACTCCCCACTGTTCTGTCTCCCTGAGTGGCCATGCTCTGTGGTGGAGAGGGTGTGAGACCATAACCCTATACCCCTGAAGCATTTTTATTTATATTCCTAAATTATTTTCCTCTTACCATTCAAGTTTTATTTTTGTCAATTTCAAACATTTTCCTAATCCTACAAACATATTTTTAGATACTCAGGCCTTAAATTAATTTTACATTTTTTAATTTAATTATTTATGGTGAGCCATAGGTAGGTGATTATTGAGAACAGCCATGTAAATGAAGGTACTGTAAAAAGTTACATTTTAAAACATGAAGCCTGTGAGGAAAGCAAACCTGTTTGACTTTCTTAATAAGAAACCTAGGAGCTTTAACTAACTAGTGAATTGACTAATGAACTAACACAATGGTGGATGACCTTGAGGTAAGGAGCTAGTTGCCTGTTGTTTACTAGCTGTTAATTTACAATTAGCTCAGCTGTCAGTATGATCAGAGACCTGAGAAGGATAAATTGTAATCTAAATGGCTATGTAACAGTTAAAATGAGAGAGTACAGAGAGTAGTCCATATATTATTACCTACACAGCAATACCAGGCTTCAGTGTCTCTATGACACCGAGGGCAAAGAAAATAAGGCTTTTATATATTATTTATTTATTTATTTATATCTCTTTTACAAATTATCTTTAATCCTTTTTTACAGTCCAGTCATTATCCCTCTCCCATTCTGCCCTCCAACAGTTCCACATCCCATTCCTCCTCCACTATCTCCAATAGGAAGTCCCTACGCCCACCCAAACACTCTACCAGACCTCCCCATTCCCTGGGGCCTCAAGACTCTTAAGGGTTAGGCGCATCTTCTCACATTGAGGCTAGACCAGGCAGTCCTCTGCTGTGTATGTGTCAGGGAGCCTTGGACGAGCTAGTGTATTCTGCTTGGTTGGTGGCTTAGTGTCTGAGAGAGATCTCAGGGGTCCAGGTTTGTTGAGACTGCTGGTTTTCCTGTGGGGTTGCCCTCCTCCTCAGCTTCTCCCAGCCCTCCCTAATTCAACCGCAGGGGTTCCCGACTTCAGACCATTGGTTGGGTGTAAGTATCGGCTTTTGTCTCAGTCAGCTGCTTGTTGGGTCTCTCAGAGGGCAGCCATGCTAGGATCCTGTCTGTAAGTACATCATAGCATCAGTGTCAGGTCTTGGAGTTTCCCCTTAAGATGTGTCCCAATTTGAGTCAGTCACTGGACCTCCTTTCCCTCAGTCTCTTCTTCATTTTTGTCCCTGTAGTTCTTTTAGACAGGAACAATTCTGGGTCAGAGTCTTTGGCTGTGGGATGACAACCCCATCCATCCACTAGATGCCCTGTCTTTCTACTGGAGGTGGACTCTACAAGTTTCTTCTTTCCACTGTTGGACATTTCATCTAAGGTCCCTCCCTTTGAGTGTTGAGATTCTCTGGCTTCATTCCTGGCCCCTTCCCCAATACCTGGTCATATTTCCCTTTTTCATACCCCACTCCCTCCTCTCTCCTAACCACGTCCATCCCTCCCTCCCTCTGTCCTCTGGTTTCCTCTCCCTACCAAGTAAGATTGAAGCATCCTCACTTGGGCCCTACTGCTTGCTAACCTCTTTGAGTTCTGTGGTATCCTGTGTATTCTATACTTTTTTGGCTAATACCTACTTATTAGCGAGTACATACCATGTATGCCCTTTTGGGTCTGAGATACCTCAATCAGAATGATATTTTCTAGTTCCATCCATTTGCCTGTAAAACTCATGGTGTCCTAGTTTTTAACAATTAAATTGTACTCAATTGTGTAAATAAACCACATTTTATGTATTCATTTTTTCTGTTGTGGGATATCTGGGTTGTTTCCAGTGTCTGGCTATCACAAATAAGGCCTCTATGAACATAGTAGAGCATGTGCCCTTGTGGCATGATGAAGCATCTTTTGGGTATACACATAGGAGTGATATAGGTCAGTCTTCAGGTAGATCTATTTCCAGTTTTTAGAGGGATCTCTAGATTGATTTCCAGAGTGGTTGTACCAGTTTGCAATTCCACCAGAAATGGAGGAGTATTCCCCTTTCTCTGCATTCTCCCTAACATGTGCTGTCACCTGAGTCTTTGAGCTTAGCCATTCTGATTGGTGTAAGGTGGAATCTCAGGGTCATTTTGATTTGCATTTCCCTGATGAATATTTCTTTATGTGCTTCTGAGTCATTTGAGATCTCTCTGTTGTGAATTCTCGGTTTAGTTCTATGCCCAATCTTTAGTTTTTTCCCAATCTGTAGGTTGCCGATTTGTCCTGTTGACTATGTCCTTTGCCTTACAGAAGCTTTCCAGTTTCATGAGGTCCCATTTGTCAATTCTTGATCTTAGAACCTGAGCTATTGGAGTTCTTTTTAGGAAATCCCCTGGAGACCCCCCACCCCCCACCCCGTGCCCATGAGTTTGAGGCTCTTTCCCACTTTCTCTTCTATTAGAATAAGTGTATCTGGTTTTGTGTTGAGGTTCTTGATCCATCCACTTAGTCTTGAGCTTTGTACAAGGTGTCAAATATGGATCTATTTTCATTTTCCTACTTATAGACTGCCAGGTAGACCACCAACATTTATTGAATATGCTTTGTTTTTTTTCCCACTGTATGTTTTTGGCCTCTTTGTCAAAGATCAAGTGTCCATAGATATGTGGTTTTATTTCTGGGTCTTCAATCTATTCCTTTGATCAACCTGTCTGTTTCTGTACTAATACCATACTTTTTTTTAAATCACTATTGTTCTGTAGTATTGGTTGAAGTCAGGGATGGTGATTCTCCCAGAAGTTCTTTTGTTGTTAAGAATTGTTTTCACTATTCTGGGTTTTTTGTTTTACGAGATGAATTTGAAGATTGCTTTTTCCATCTCTGTGAAGAATTTTGTTGGGATTTTGATGGGGATTGTGTAAGATATGTAGATTGCCTTTGGTAGGATGGCCATCCTACCAATCCATGAGCATGGGAGATCTCTCCATTTTCTGAGATCTTTGATTTCTTTCTTGAGAGACTTGAAGTTCTTGTCATACAGATCTTTTACTTATTTGGTTAGAGTTACTCCAAGATATTTTATACTATTTTTGACTTTTGTGAAGGGTGTTGTTTCCCTATTGTCTTTCTCAGACTATTTATAATTTGTATAAAGGAAAGATACTTATTTGTTTGAGTTAACTTTATATCAAGTTACTTTGCTGAAGTTGTTTTTCAGCTGTATAAGTTCTCTGGTAGAATTTTTAGGGTAGCTCATGTATACTATCATACCATCAACAAATAGTGATACCTTCACTTCTTTGCCAATTTTTATCCCTTTGATCTCCTTTTGTTGTGTTATTGCTATGGCTAGAACTTCAAGTACTATATTGAGTAGATACAGGGAGAGGGAACAGCCTTGTCTTTTCCCTGATTTTAGTGGGATTGCTTTAAGTATCCCTCCATTTAATTTGATATCTGCTGTTGGTTTGCTGTATATTGCTTTTATTATGTTTAGGTGTTGGCCTTGAGTTTCTGATCTCACCAATATTTTTAACATGAAGGGGTGTTGTATTTTGTCAAATGCTTTTTATAATCTAATGAGATGAACATGTGATTTTTTCCTTTATTTTTCATTTTTTAATTTTTTTTATAGTGAAGACTTTATTACTCTCCAAGTCTACCCTCTGACTTTTCCACATCCCATACCTCCTCCCTCCATTTTCACTAGAATGTTCCCACTCCCACCCCCACCCCACCAGACCTCTAAACTCTCTGGGGCCCCCAGTCTCTTCAGGGTTAGGTACATTCTCTTTGACTGAGTACAGACCAGGCAGTCCTCTGCTGTATATGTGTTGAGGGCCTCATATCAGCTGTTGTATGCTGCATGGTTGGTGGCTCAGTGTCTGAGAGATCTCGGGGGTCTAGGTTAATTGGGATTGCTGGTTTTCTTATAAGGTTGCCCTCCTCCTCAGCTTCTTCCAGCTTTTACCTAATTCAAGAGGTCATCAGCTTCTGTCCATTGGTTGGGTGTAGATATCTGCATTTGACTCCTTCAGCTTCTTGTTGGGTCATATATAGTGGATTATGGCAACAGATTTGCATATATTGATCTACCCTCTTGCATCCCTGGAATGAAGCCTACTTGTTCATAGGGAATGATGATTTTGTTGTGTTCTTGGAATTGGTTTGCTAGAATTTTATTGAGTATTTTTGCATCAATATTCATAAGCAAAATTGATCTGAGGTTCTCTTTCTTTGCTGGGTCTCTGTGTGGTTTAGATATCAGAGTAATTGTGGCATCATAGAATGAATTAGGTAGTGTTCCTTCTGCTTCTATTTTATAGAATATATTGAGAAGTATTGGAATTAGATATTTTTTAAGGCCTGATAGTATTCTGCACTAAAACCACCTGGTCCTGGGCTTTTTTTGGTTGGGAGACTTCTAATGACTGCTTCTATTACATTGGGGATTATGGGATTGTTTAGATGGTTTATTGATCCTGGTTTAATTTTGGTACCTGCTGTCTGTCTAGAAAACCATCCATTTCATCCAGGTTTTCAAGTTTTGTTGAGTATAGACTTTTGTAGTAGGATCTGATAATCTTTTGAATTTCCTCAGTTTCTGTTGTTATGTCTCCCTTTTTATTACTGATTTTGTTAATTTGGATACTGTCTCTGTACCCTCTGGGTAGTCTGGTTAAGGGTTTGTCTATCTTGTTGATTTTCTCAAAAACCCAGCTTCTAGTTTTGTTGATTCTTTGTATAGTTCTTTTTGTTTGTACTTCGTTGGTTTCATCCCTGAGTTTGATTATTTCCTGCCTTCTGCTCCTCTTGGTTGTATTTACTTCCTTTTGTTCTGAAGCTTTCAGATGAACTGTTAAGCTGCTAGTTTATGCTCTCTCCAGTTTCTTTTTGGAGACACTTAGAGCTATGAATTTTCTTCTTAGCACTGCTTTCACTGTGTCTCATAAGTTTGGGTATGTTCTGCCTTTATTTTCGTTGAATTCTAAAAAGTCTTTACTGTCTTTATTTCTTCCCTGACCAAGTTTATGATTGAGTAGATAGCTGTTCAGTTTCCACATGTATGTGGGATTTCTGTTGTTTTTGTTGCTACTGAAGTCCAGCCTTATTCCGTGGTGGTGGTCAGATAGAATACATGTTACAAATTTAATGTTCTCCTATCTATTGAGGTTTCTTTTATGTCTGAGTATATGGAAGAATTTTGAGAAAGTACCATGAGGTGCTGAGAAGAAGGTATAGTATTTTGTTTTAGGGTGAATTGTTCTGTAGATATCTGTTAAATCCATTTGGTTCATAACTTCTTTTCGTTTCACTGTGTGTCTGTTTAGTTACTGTTTCCATGATCTGTTCATTGGTAAGAGTGGGGTGCTAAAATCTTCTATTATTATTGGGTGAGGTTCAATGTGTGCTTTGAGCTTTAGTAACATTTCTTTTATAAATGTGGGTGTCCTTGCATTTAGGACATAGATGTTCAGAATTGAGAGTTCATCTTGGTGGATTTTTTCTTTGATGAGTATGTAGTATGCTTTCCCATATTTTTGATAACTTTTGGTTGAAAGTCTATTTTATTGGATATTAGAATGGCTTCTCCACCTTGTTCCTTGGGACCCTTTGCTTGGAAAATTTTTCCCAGCCTTTTACTTTGAGGTAATGTCTGTTTTTGTCACTGAGGTGTGTTTTATGTATGCAGCAAAATGCTGGATCCTGTTTACATATCTAGTCTGTTAGTCAATGTATTTTTACTGGGAAATTGAGTCCATTGATGTTGAGAGATATTAGGGACCAATTATTGTTGGTTCACTTTATTTTTGTTGTTAGAATTGGAATTATGTTTGTGTGTTTCTCTTTTTTGGGATGTGTTGTGAAAAGATTAATTTCTTGCTTTTTGTTGGGTGTAGTTTCCCTCTTTGTGTTGGACTTTTTCTTCTATTATCCTCTGTAGGGCTGGATTAGTGGAAAAATATTGTTTAAATTTGGTTTTGTCTTGGAATACCTTGGTTTCTTCATCTATAGTAGTTGCAAGTTTTGCTGGGTATAATAGCTTGGACTGGCATTTTTGTTCTCTTAGGGTCTGTATGACATCTGCCCAGGATTTTCTGGCTTTTAGAGTCTCTGTTGAGAAGTTTCGTATAATTCTGATTGGTCTGCCTTTCTATGTTACTTGAACTTTTTCCCTTACTGCTTTCAACATTGTTTCTTTGGTGTTTTAATTATTATGTGACAAGAGGAATTTGTTTTCTGGTTCCATTTGTTTGGTGTTCTGTAGGCTTCTTGTATGTTTATGGACATTTCTTTAGGTTATGGACATTTTCTGTTACAATTTTATTGAAGATGTTTGCTGGCCTTTTAAGTTGGGAATCTTCATTTTCTTCTATACCTATTAGTCTTAGGTTCAGTCTTTTCATTGTGTCCTGAATTTCTTGAATGTTTTGAGATAGGAGCTTTTTGCTTTTTGTATTTTCCTTGACTGTTGTGTCAATGCCTTCTATGGTATCTTTTACCGCTGACCTTCTCTCTTCTATCTCTTGTATTCTGTTGGTGATGCTTGCATCTGTGATTCCTGCTCTCTTTCCTAGGTTTTCCATCTCCAGGGTCATCTCCCTTTGTGATTTCTTTATTGTTTTTATTTTCATTTTTATATCCTGTATGGTTTTGTTCAATCTCTTCACCTGTTTGATTGTGTTCTCCTGTATTTCTTTAAGGAAGTTTAAAAAAATTTCCCTCTTAAAGTTTTCTATCATCTTCAGGAAGTGAGAATTTAGATCTGAATCTTGCTTTATAGATGTGTTGTGGTATCCAGGACTTGTTGTGGTGGAAGACCTGGGTTCTGATGTTGCCAAGTCAAATTGGTTTCTGTTGCTTATGTTATTACACTTGTCTCTAACCATCTTGTTATCTCTGGTGATATCTGGCCTATGGTGATATGGAGTCTGTCCTTCCTGTGAGCTTGTTCTCTTGTACTCCTGAATGTTTCAGAATACCTGGGGAGTCAAACTGCTACTGGGGAGTGGCTATGTTGGTTCAGATACAGAGCAGAGGCTCTGCTCCCAGTACAGGTGGAAACAGGAAGGTGCTCAGGTCTCTGGTTGGGTGGGGAATCTGCATCCAGGGGTTCCAGTACACTGGGTATTGGGGCAGTGTTTGGAGGTCGCACCTGTGATCCTGGCTGTGTCAGAATACCTGGGGAGTCAAGTTGCAACTGGGGTATGGGCTGTGTGGGAATGGATCCAGAGCTGAGGCTCTGTTCCTGGCACAGGTGGAAACTGGAAGGTGCCAAGGTGTGTTTCTTATTTGCAGCACAATGATGGATCCTGTTTGTGTATCCAGTGTGTTAGTTTATGTCTATTTATTGGGGGAATTGAATCCCTTGATATTGAGACATACTAAAGACAGATGATTGTTAAATTATGTGTATTTGATTCTCTCCTTCTGGTTTTGTTGTGAGATGATTAATATCTTGTTTTATCTTTTGCATAGGCACCCTCCTTGTGTTGGTGTTTTCCTTCTAGAATCCTCTGTAGAGCTGAATTGGTAGATAGATATTGTTTAAATTTGGTTTTGATATGGAATATTTTGGTTTCTCCATCTAGGATGATTGAGAGTTTGGCAGTGTATAGTGGCTTTGGTTGGCATTTGTGTTCTCGTAGGGTCTGCATGACCTCTGTCCAGGCTCTTCTGTTCTTTAGGGTCTCAGTTGAGATGTCTGGTGTAATACTGGTAGTTCTGCCTTTATATGTTACTTGGCCTTTTTCCCTTATGGCTTTTAGTATTCTTTCTTTGTTCTGATGCATTTGTTGTTTTGATTATTATGTGACAAGATGATTTTCTTTTCTTGTCCAGCTAGTAAGATTTTTGAAAAGATTTATTTTATGCATATGAGTATGCTGTTGCTGTCTTTAAAGAGGGCATTGAATCCCACTCACATGCTAGAAGAGCTGCCAGTAGTCTTACCCTCTGTGATATCTCTCCAGCCTCTCCAGAATTCAAAATAGAACAGGCAATTGTGAAGAAAAAAGAATTTCTTTTAGCTCTTTTCAATATCCAAACCACATGGTACAGATTTGGTGGTAAGGACTGCTGTGGAACTGATTGTTCTAAAGGTAACTGACTATGTTCTACAGCTGTTAGATTTTAGGAATATGTGAGTCAGACACAGTATATCTGTTTCTCCTTGCCTTGGATAAAGAATTTAACAAACCATGTATTCATTCAAACAATAAATGTTATGTATTAAACTTCTAACACCCATTTTAATCCTCAGGTGCAGTAATTATTAACTAAATTCATATTTTTAAGTCACAGCCTGAGTCACTCAATGTTGAGACACAACATTGAGTGAGCCCAGTTGAAGTGAAAGTGACTCAGTTTGTAAATTATATACTGTGCGGGTATGAGAAACAGAATTCAGTTCCCCCAACACTCATGGAAAATCTAGGCTCTGTAGTACATGTCTGTAATCTCAGTGATGGATGGGATGTGGGCAGAGGCAAGAGAATATCTTATAATCTCCAGGTTCAGTGAGGGATGGAGAAAGACAGATAGACAGATGAGAGAGAGAGAGAGAGAGAGAGAGAGAGAGAGAGAGAGAGAGAGAATTGAGAAAGACACTCTGGCCTCTTAATACACAATGTCTGGGTCAAATCCAACTCCAGACTAGTTATAACAGTTCTCCAGGCTTGGGTGGTAGAAAGAGAGCAATTGTAAATAACAGCTTCCTTTCATGTTTGCCAGCAGGCCAGCGTCCATTCAAAAGACAGGTAAAACTGCACATGGCTGATTGGTCACTTAGGCCTCAGAAGCACATGTTGAGTTGATCGCTTGCATTTATACAAGCTCTGGACTGCAAGCTCACAGGAGTCTCCCTAAGAAGTGAAGGCTTCCATGGATCTAGTCCTGGTCTTGGTGCTCGCTTTCTTCTGTCTGCTTCTCCTCTCACTCCAGAGACAGAGCTCTGGGAGAGGGAAGCCCCCTCTTGATCCCACTCCTCTCCCAATTCTTGGAAACATCCTTCAGATAGATGTGAAGGATAACAGCAAATCCTTCAACAATGTAGGTATCCTTCTTGCTACGTAGTGGCTGTAAAGTAAGAATTATTTTCTGCTATTAAATACATTTTGGAGGTAAAAGGTTAAACTATGTTATCATATGGCAAATATGCACTGTGTATTTTCATATTTGGTTCCTCGTTGTCAGAAATGTTCAAATGAGATAACATATTTGTCTAAGGTAAGCATTTTTACATTGTAAGATAAAATCCATATACCAGAGAGAATAGCTACTTTTTCACTGTTTCATGATTTTTAGCTACAACTTTTTGTACAAGATAAAAGGTATTGGAATTGTCTTAAGGATTTTCTGCAGAAGTTGTCTATGTACATGTTATGTATTATCTTTAGTTTAGTCTAACAAAATAATTAATTTTTCAAAGAAACAAGTTATGTCTGATATCAAGGAGTCTGAGTCAACATTAAACATATGTGAAGGACATAGAACTAGTAAGGTCCAGTGGGGAATCAGTGTTTTTGTGCAAAGCTGCTGCCAGACCTATAGATGACCAGCATGGAAGAGCTTGTCCTGTGGGATGCTGAATGTGCTGTTCTGCTTGCTGTCTGTTCCTCAGTCAATCATAGTAGGATTGCAGACAACCTGCCATCACACTCACCTAGAGAGAGATTTCTTTTCTTTTAATAATATGATAATTTATATTTTTTATTAATTAATTTTAACATACTAAATGGTATCCTTTCTTGATCCTTGCTCACAGAATTCCTCCCTCCAGGCTCCCGCCACTTTGCTTCTGAAAGGTGCCCCTCCTGGGTATCCCACACTCTGCTGTGCCAAGTTTCTGCAGGATTAGGTGCATCCTCTACCTTTGAGGCCAGACAATTCATTCTTCTGTTATATATGTGCTGGGGGCAGTGGGCTGACTTTTTGTTTGGTGTCTCAGTCTCTGGGAGCTTCCAGGGGTCCAGGTTAGTTGACACTGTTGGTCTTCCTGTGGAAATGCCACCCCCTTCAGGGACTTTAATCCTCCCCCTCACTCTTCCATAGGGGCCCACAACCTCAGTCCAGTGCTTGTCTGTGAGAATCTGCATCTGTCTCAATCAGCTGCTGGGTAGAGCCTCTCAGAGGACAGCTGTGTTAGGCTCCTGTCTACACATCATAGTATCGCTAATAGTGTCAGAGTTTGATTGCCTGCCCAGGAGATGGGTCTCAAGTTGGGCCAGTCGCTGGTTAGCCATTTCTTTAGTCTCTGATCCATCTTGTCTCTGAATTTCTTTAGATAGGACCACTTTGAATTGAAAGTTTTGTAAGTGGTTTTGTGTCCCCATCCCTCCACTGGGAATCCTCTCTGACTATGGGAGGTGGTCTCTTCAGGTTTCATATCCTCACTGTTTGGCATTTTGACTAAGGTTACCCATATTGACTCTTTGGAGCTTCCTAGGAAGAGTTTTCAAATGGTAGGTTTCCAGGATATATCATGGGGCAACTGAATGACCCGATGAGAAGAGCTCAGCACAATCTTGAAGCAGAGTCCTGCACAGTTGAATATTTGTTTCAATGTGAACACCAGGTATTGGTTCATTGCCCATATATCAGAGGACCACTGAGAAGGGTTCAAATCAGAGTCTTTAACTTTTACTGGTGGGAAAGTAAAATAAAATTGAGATTCTTTCAACTTTATTCTCTTTATCTGTAAACTTACTTCAAAGCAGAGACATATGTAACTGAGGCTACAGTCATGATTGGTATACCAGGAAGGCTCATATGATTGCAAATAGGTGATGAGTCTTTCAAGACAACTTTTAGATCACATAAGAAGTTTTTGTATATACAAATTGACTTGACAAATTGACAAAAAGATGCCTTTTTGTGTAACAATAAAAATAAAAATATTTGTTAGTGTTCAGGTGTAAAAAAACCTTACTTCAAAGTGTCAGAGTTCTGACAGTTTGTACTCTGATTTGTCTGGAAATCTTCTGGATATGTGCTGCACATAAAAGCTATAGCAAATAGCTTTTTATGTATTGAATCTAAATTTAAATTGTGGTTGGCAGACTAAGGATGTGGACAGTAAGATGCTCACATCAGCCTAGATTCTTCTTCTGCTACTTATGATTTCAATCTTATTTCTAGTTCTCAAAAGTCTATGGCCCTGTGTTCACTCTGTACTTTGGTCCGAAGCCTACTGTGGTGGTACATGGATATGAAGCAGTAAAGGAAGTCCTGGATGATCTTGGAGAGGAGTTTTCTGGACGGGGTGTCTTCCCAATTGTTAAAAAAGTGAATAATGACCGTGGTAAGAGTGCATATGCACATATGTGCATATATGTGTATGTATATATATACTAGGCAGGGATCATGGGGATGAGTTTCTTAGGTAGGGAGCCAAATGGCAGTCAGAGGTGTTTCCCTTTCTTGTCTGAGTTCTTCATTCTAGTTTCTGTTTCCTATTCTGGTAGGGGTCATTTTCAGCAATGGAACAAAATGGAAGGAGCTTCGGAGATTCTCACTTATGACCTTGAGGAATTTTGGGATGGGGAAGAGGAGCATCGAGGATCGCATTCAAGAGGAAGCATCCTGTCTTGTGGAAGAGCTAAGAAAAACAAATGGTGGGTCCCTGTTTGCCTGGCTCTTCCTCTACATGACCTTTTCAACACTGCAATGGTAGCTAGCTACTTCTGGGCAGTGATTGTTAGCTCTCATGCTAGTGCCCAAGGGCAGAGCTTTGCTTGTCTGCCCTCATGTCTGTATATGCTGATCATTCACACAGTGTGGACATAACACTCATAGAATTCCATTCTGACCCAGCTGCTTTCAGAACAGAACATCAAGAAGATAGAAAGTGTTAAGCCTCATTAATATTAATACAGGGTAACCTTTTCCTGTAGTGTCTTTGTGACTTTATTATTTAGAATCTTTCCTTGGACAGTATTTGTCAAGTATACATGGTATGTTTAAGCTCATCATATTTTAATGGAAGATGAGAAAGTGACAAGCTTTGTCATTGAGTTCTATATCTTTTTGGTCAGCTTTAGTGACACAGTGACATATATTTGCTTCAAGACCCATGCCTGTAACTTCTGCCAGTAATGATACTGATATTTTATTTCCTTCTGCTCAGGCAGCTTTGAGTGCTGCTTTCATTAGTTGTGTTTACCCTGTAAACAAAGGATTGTTTAAAAGTTGCCATCTGGTTACTTGATTTTAATAACTCTTTGCTATGCTTTTTCATATTTCTTGAGTAAATATGTCCTATAATGAATTTTGCTAATATAGAACATGTATGACATGATTTATTTAACTGTACTTCAACTACTATTAATTCTACCTTATCTTCCCCTAATTGTAAATTTTCTTTCAATCTATCCTTTGTTATTTGCTTATTAGTCATGTTTTAATTTTCTAAATTTTACAATTTTTATTAATAAATCCTTCCAGATCTAGGAAGGGACCTCTAATCCTATACTTAGGTATTTCCTAGACATAGAAAGTATGCCTTTGATTTTTAAACTAGCCCATTCTCCCAAATGTTTTCTTTACCCAATTCACAAATGCCAGTCTTGTGTTTTCTTTGCCCCAGGTCACACCACAGCAAGGTATGCGTTTCGTAAGAGCATCCTTATAATTCAGATCCCACTGAGGTTACTCTGTCAATGAAGCTCACTCGGTGTTTCCACCCTGTTTTATGCCTTTCTCATGTATAAGACCTAGTGTGTTTCCTGACCTCTCTTTTGTCATGTCTGTAAGCCAATCCTGATGTTGTTTTTGAGTGAACCTGTGTGAAGTGGTGTGCTCTCTTGGGATCTATAACAATCAGTTTTTCCTATGATTCTCATCTGGTTTGTTGCCCTCAACATATCTAGATAAAAAGGAAGTTCTGGATGCATTTCAAACCACTGGATTTTCGCTTGGAACTTTTATGATAATTATTTAACTCTGGTGCTAGCTGTACTCAGTAAATGCATGTCAAAGTGAATTTGGCTTTTTTGCTTGGATTCCAAGTAACTCCAAGTTTTACCTATCTTTCGTAAATGTAAAGATGGATTAGAAATCTAATTAAGATACTTTTGAGATTTATTTATTTCCAATTTTTCTTTATGTGTACGGGTGTCTTGTCTGCATTCATGTCTGTGTACTTTAAGCACCCTCAACTACTTACTGGACCAAGGTCACCTGATATGGCCTGGAGGAATTAAATCAGGTACGGTAGGGGGGCAGAGGAGAACTGAGGCTGGGGCAGTTTTATTGAGAGCAATACTTTTTATTCCTCTATCAGAAACAGAATATGCTGACAACTGCCAGTGTCAATACAGTTGTAGTTGCCAGGATACCATGAAGCTTGCAAGCTATACAGGGTACACAAGGTCAATGTAGAGCAGTTGTCCTGTTAGGTTTCCAAACTTCCTTGACTCCCAAGGGAACATACAGAGAAACACAAGAGGCCTGTATGATTGGTTGCCTGAGGGAGTGCAACAGTCTCTCAGGAACTGGAAGGCACATCATATCATGCCTGGGAGCCATGGACTCTAACCTGATAAACCTGTGACTCGGGCCTCTAAAGGTAGTGAGGCTAAGTCAACTACATGGTTCCCTGCATGCATACCATGGGCATGCCATTGTGGTGGAGGGCAGAAGAGATTATTGTGTACCCTGGAACTATACTTACGTATGGTTGTGAACCACAAGTCCCCTAGGTTCTCTGGAAGAGTTTTCAGCACCAGAAATTAGAATTTTCAGTTTGAAATACACACACACACACACACACACACACACATGCACACACACACACACACACACACACACACACACACACTCACCTGTTGGTTTAACTTGGCTTGTTTTTCAAGATGGGGTCTCACTCTGTAGCTCTGCCTCTACTAGAACTTACTATGTAGGCCAGGCTGGCTTCAAACTCACAGAGATCCAGCTGCTCTGCTTCTAGAATGCTGGGATCAAAGATGTATACCACTACACCTAGCTTAAAATTTAAATTAATAATTTAAATTGAAATTATTCTTTAACAACCAAGACAAAATAACATTTTTCCTCCCTCCCTCTTTTCCTTCCTTCCTTCTTTCCTTCCTTCCTTCATTTCTTTCAATAAAATGCTGATAATCTTGATGTTTTGCCTGAAAATGAGTCTGATGTCAGATCTATCAATGATACAGGTTTCTATAGTTTGAATCCTCTCTTATTTATTTACATATCTTTCATAAAACTGTTATTTATAAAGCTTATTGGTGATTCAGTTAAAAATGTTCTTGAGGACTGGAGAGAAGGCTCAGTGGTTAAGAGCACTGACTCTTCTTAAAGAGGTTCTGAGTTCAATTCCCAGTAACCACATGGTGGCTCACAACCATCTGGAATGGGAACTGATGCCCTCTTCTGGTGTGTCTAAAGACAGTGATATGTATTCATATACACAAAATAAATAAATAAATCTTTAAAAATGTGTTTGAGACAGATTCTCACTCTAACCCAGTTTCTCCTTAAGCTTGCCACCTTCTCATTGGAGGGGCAGGAACTCCAGATTCCTACAAAGTAGTGGCTGAATTCCATCATTTTATTTAAATATGTCAATGTTAAATTAATATTTCTTCTGCTTTTATTTCTTAAGTGATTTTCCTTTTTTTTTTTTTTAAAGTATATGATCTGTTAATGGCTATATAGTCAAAACCCAGGGTTCCTGTATAGGGTAGACCTTATCTAAATAGGTGAAACTGGTAGACCTAGTGACTAGGGACACTGTTTCCAAAAAGAAAATTCTATATACTTTCTTTTTCAGTATGGAAATGAAGAAGTGAAAGTACTCCTTTATTAATGTAAATTCTGTATTTGTCCCATTTGAAATGACTTTTTAATTTCACCTTTAATTTAGGCAAACAAATCTCTAAGAATTGGTGCTTGTGTTTTGCTAGCAATTTTTGATATGATTATTTATGCTCTTTCAAATTTGCTTGGATGAATGCTGCATTTCCTGTAATCTTTTTCTCCTTGGTCAATTTCTCTGCTGGCTGCAGTGGACATGACTCCTTCAGCTATTCACTGGACATAAAATGTTTCCAGGTTGCTATTTTCTTCCTTAATTGTGTAGAAACTTCAAAGAGAGATGAGGTTCTACACTGAAAATTAAGGTTTTCTGTGTTCTTAAAAGTGATGATGTATTTTCTTAGAACTTAACTTAGAATATGTGCCCAAAGAATGGTGTTTACACAGGTAGTAGCTGCTAAATTTAGCTAACGATTATTAAGCAAGCTGGAACTAAAGAAACAGTGCTGTGCTAATTGGAAGCATGTGGAAGTTCTTGCCAACATGGTAATTTCTGTGCCAATATTTTCTTAGGGGTTCTAAAATTATTATTATTTTTTTTTAGTCTAAAGATAAAGACTTTTATATGCATGTTTTAATGGTATTTTAAACTGCTTTCAATCATTCAGGCTCACTCTGTGATCCCACATTCATCCTGAGCTGTGCTCCCTCCAACGTGATCTGTTCAGTTATTTTCCACAATCGTTTTGATTATAAAGATGAGAATTTTCTTAACTTGATGGAGAAATTCAATGAAAACTTTAAAATCTTGAACTCCGGATGGATGCAGGTGAGTCAAAGATATTTTCTTTACAAGAAAGCATTTATTTGTCTAACAAGTCAAAATTTTTACTTCAGGGCAATGTATCTATTTTCCAGACATTTACCTTGATGCTCGGAATAAAGAACTTTGTCGGGAAGCAGAATCAGTCTCTCTTGCCCTCTCTCCATCTCTCCCTTCCTCCGTCCTTCCCTCCCTCCCCCCTCTCAGTTATTCAGGAGGGAGTAGGTGAAGGAAAAATGAAGGGTTAGGCTGAAGATAAATCTTAGTTTGGAGAGCTTGTGCAGTTTACACAAGGGGCTTTGTTTGATCCCAATACAATAACAAAAAAAGGAAGCCACATACTAGTTATACAGTGCCATTGTGAAGGCCACTGTCAAGCCAAGGAGGCCAATGAGACAAGAGCAGATACAGTAAAACAAAGCCTTTCTAACACCCCCCCCTCAATGTATATGGTTGTTCTTCCTGCATACATTTCTGGGTACCACACAAGAAATGAACATCAGATCTCCTCAAACTGGTGTTATAGATAGTTATAGTCACCATTTGGGTGCTAGGCATTCAACCGTGCTCCTCTGGAAGAGGAACAAGTGCTCTTAACCTCCGAACCATCTCTATAGCCTTTTAAATTATAATTTAAAGCTTACTTCCTCTGTTTTATTGACTCTGCTTCCACATAGTTAAACTTGATTATTTTCCAGAATTGAGTGTTTCTATACCATGATCCTGCTGAGATCTTGGCACAGTGACATAGACTTTTCAAAAACAAAAAACCTAGAGGAGACCTTAATTTTCAGACCACATGGCATTTTTGAAAAAAGATTTATTTATTTATTATATATAAGTACTCTGTAGCTGTCTTCAGACACACCAGAAGAGGGCCTCAGATCTCATTACAGATGGTTATAAGCCACCATGTAGTTGCTGGGATTTGAACTCAGGTCCTCTGAAAGAGCAGTCAGTGCTCTTAACCACTGAGCTATCTCTCCAGCCACCTACATGGCAGTTCTTAAATACAGTTCAAGCCCACTCATTGGGGGTTCTCCCATTGACTGCTCTTTCCATATGAATATTTTTGGTAATTTTTTGGTGATAGTCTGCATGCTTGTTCAAGCTCTGAGAGGATATCCAGGCTTTTATATAAAAGATTCTGTCACTAACAGTCTTGTCTGTTAGTCATGTTGGATACATTGTCATCACTTTATATGGCTAAAATTTCTATTCGGAGAATAACAAGGATGGGTAGTCAGGAATACTAATGGGAAGATTGACTGGGCTTTAGATGGTATTACAGAATCCCAGTCTGCTGGGCTGGCATGTCCTGAATTCTTATTGGAATAGAACTGTGTGCTTATATAGAAATTCTTTATCTGCTCTTGTGCATAAGTAGAAATCCATAAAATGCTGAGTTGAGTTTCATGATATTATTTTAAAAATACTATTCCCTATTTGTTCATATAAAATAGACTGGTTAGGAAAAATTTTACTGTGGAATCAGTAGTTAAGTCTCTTAATTTGAGTTTCTAATTTGTTATTCTTATATTATTTTTTTGAGAATTTCTTTTAACATTTCTACAACTCTCATTGCCCTTCTAACCATCACACATCTTTTTCTCATACAATATCATTGAATACAGTTTCCACTCCCTCTCTACATTCCAATTCCTCCCTACCTTCTCTCCCATCCCGATCTACTCCATTTTTGTCTCTCATTAAAAAAGAATAGGATTCTAAGATATAACAACAAAATAAAATACAACAATATAAATCAAATCCTATCATATTGAGGTTAGAAATGCCAAGCCACAGAACAATAAAGAGCCTCAAGAGAGGGCACAAAAATTATAGACTCACATTTTTCACATTCAGGAGTGATATGAAAATACCAAATTGAAAGCTATAGGATACATGCAGAAGGCATGTGCAGATCTGTGTAGGTCCTATAATTGCTGCTTTAATATCTCTGAGTTCATATGATCCTTGTTTAGGTGTTTTAGAGGGCCTTCTTCTCCAGGTATCTTCTATTTCCTGTCTCCTCACTTCTTCTGCCTCCTCTTCTGCAGGGATCCCTGAACTCTGATGGGAGGCATTTGATGAAGAAATCCCATTTAGCAATGTATGTTCTTCTCTCTCTCTCTCTCTCTCTCTCTCTCTCTCTCTCTCTCTCTCTCTTTAATGTCTGACTGTGGCTCTCTGTATTTGGTCCAATCTGCTGTAGGAGGAAGCCTCATTTTTGAGAATTTCATACAAAGTATTATGCAAACATCATTTTCACCCTTCTTCCCTCTCCCTATGAAATTATTGATTTATGTAGTAATTACTGAAACACACACACATATACACACACATATGAACACGCTACTGAATACATTTAGTGTTGCTCATATGCAAATGTGTTTAGGACTGACATCCTGGGATTAGATAACTTATCAGGGAGCTCATCCCTGAAAAATGATTCTCCTTCTCTTGACAGCCATCGGTTGCCTGTAGATCTAAATCTAGAGCAGGTCCATCTGAGATTTCCTCCATTCACACTAGCCTGTCAACCAGTGTTGTCATTGTGCAGATCTTGTTTGGATTTCACATTTTTGCAATTTCATGGATGCAGCTTCTCCTTGATATGTACAAGATTATCTTGCAGTAGATGTCCTGATCTTGTTCTTACATTTTTTCTGCTCCCTGTTCTATGATGTTCCCTAATCCTTAGGCATAGGAATTGATTTGTAGATCTATTAATTGGAACTGGGCACCCCACAGTCAGTTGTTCTTTGCATTTTGACCACTTGTAGATTTCTGTAATAGGATCCATTTGTTTAAAAAGAAGTTTCTTTGATGAGGGGTGAGAGCTACACTTTGCTGTGTATTTAGGCTAAGTATTTAGAATGCAGTTAGGAGTTATACTGATCTAGGAAAGTAGCAGAAGCAGGTGCTCCTCTAGGGTCTGTAACCTTACGAGCCATACCTGGCTAGATTTACAGTACCATTCATGATTTTCTGCAATTGAGTAGAAGTCAAGTCCTAGTAGACAGTTATTGGTTATTCCCAAGATACACATGCCACCATTGCATCATCTGGGATAGCTTGCTGTTCTGGTTACTGTTGTGGTTTGTAGGTTTTTGTAGCTGCATAAAGATTTACAATTGCTTTTCTCTCTTGACAACTTACACATTGCCTCTGAATTCAGTGAGAGCTAGTCCTCAGTGAAGAGATTTCCAGGTTGGTTTCAGCTGGATTATTTTACATTCTGTGTGTCCAAAATGGGTTGCTTTTGGCAGTAGGGTCTTAGCTTCACATTCTGGGAGGCAATCAGGGGCAGTGGCAATGGCAATAGTCTATACTGTTTTAAGAGCTTCTTGAACTTCCCCTAATGCCAATTTGAAGGGAGATTTTTCCATGCGTTTCCCTGGACATTTTGTATGATAGTCCATGGTTCTTGGGGGGGGCGCATAATAATTGTAAATGAAGTAATGAAACATTTATAATGTATGTATATTAAAATCAAATATATAACTCTAAAATATATCACTCTGTATATGCTGTGCGTGCATATATGTGTATATACACACAACTATATGTTTTATATGCATTTTAAGTAAACATTAGATAAAGTTTTCCTATGGCCTTCTCAAGTACACTTAGAGTTATTTATTTCTCTTCCCACCATCTCCTGTAGTACCCTTCTTCCATATTTAAAGTCTTCCTCTCTATTTTATACTTCTGGAATTTCATCCTTCATGGTCTTTGCATCCTTCCAAGTTTTAAAGTCAGGGTTCCATTCTGGGCGTTGAGTAATAGTTGTAAAAATAGCAGGAGTGGTTTCCTGTTCGATAGCACACTTCCCAAACTTCCTTAATCGCTATCGTCAGCAATAAGATGTGACTCATAGAAATTCATAAAATCTGAAGGGTTCAAAAATTCAAATCAGCGCATGAAGGGATGAGCTTTGTTATGATTGTGTGTGTGTGTGTGTGTGTGTGTGTGTGTGTGTGTGTGATTATACTTTGTTCTTATTAATTTCCCTCCCTCATTGCCCACACAATCCCTCCTTTTCCCACTTTTGCTGATTCTCTTTGTTCCCCTAACCAGTACTCTCTTCTGATTTTCTGTCCTATGAATTTTCCCCTCTTATCTTTCTGTCTTTCCTTCTGCTTCTGCTAATTTTCTTCCTTCTCATTGTTCCCTTTCTATTTCATTACTTACACACAGATCTCCAGATCCATGCATTTTCCTGAAAATGTCATGAGTTCATTATTTATGGCTGAAACAACATCCTATTTTGTGGCTATGTCTCACACACACACACACACACACACACACACATCTTTTGTAGGATATCTAAGTGGATTCCATTTCCTAGCCACTGTGAATAGTTCAGCAATAGACATTAAGAAACACAATGTAGCATTTTATGGGTAAATGCTTATACACAAGTATGGTTAGATGATTTGTGTACATCTATACAGCAATCTTCCTGGCAGGACTCAGGATATATTGCTCTGAATCTCCAACTCTCAGCAAGAGGAAGTCTTAGCAGGGAAAGAGTGCCAGCTCAGAGGGCGGACTGCATGGCTGAGTGCAGCCAGTAGAGGCCGCGGTTGTACATAGAATGGAAGTTATTACAGTAAGGAAGGCTCTCGTGACTTAGTTGCATAGTCAATACAGGCTCAATATCAGTGCAAACTGTGGGCAGGATAATAGTCCACATGATTATGTGACCACCAACAGCCAACACTCCCTGTCTCCTAGTTTCAAGAATTCAGAATGAAGTTACTTCAGTATATCATTCTTCTTCTCCATCCCCTGTGCTACTCCCATTTTCCTTTAGAAATATTTTTGGTTTATCATGTTTCATTTTATTTTACTTCGGGTTTTTGAAACATGGTTTCTCTGTGAAGCCTCAACTGTCTAGGGCTAACTCTGTAGACAAGGCTGTTCTCAAATTCACAGAATTGTCCAGTCTCTGTTTACCAAGTACTGGCATTAAAACTGCCTAGCAGTTTTTCATATTTTAAGGTTATTTTATTTATTTACTTTTGGAGGTTTATGTATGTGTGTGTGTAGTACATGAATATATGTTATATATGCATGCATGTGGAGTCCAGAGGACAAGCTTCCTTAGGAGCTCCCCCCTTCTTTTAGAGAGTCTGTCTGGTCTGTAGCTCACCTACAGGGTAGACAAGCTGGCCATTGAGCCCTAAGGATCTGTATGTGTCTGCCTCCTCAACTCTAGAATTACAAGCATGGCCCCTTCATGCCTGGCTTCCTCACATGAATTTTGATTCCTGAACTTAGATTGTTAGTTCCTGTAGCAAATATTTACTGATTGAGCTCTTTCTTTATCATCTTGTATTGATGCATTCTTTTGTTTGCTTTTCTGCTATAATTTTTAAAAGACTGTTTTTAAAGGTAGTTTTATGTCAACAGCAAAATCCAGTGGAAGGTATGGAGGTATTCTTAGAGTTTCCAGAGATCTTCCTGATGTTTGATTGTTTTCTGTTCTCAGTCCTCAGGGATAGTTCAGGATTTTATTTTTCTTTTAACATTTACTTGACTATTATTATTATTATTATTATTATTATTATTATTATCATTATTATCATCGTAATTTAACCTAATAGATGAGTACTGTATTTACACAATTTCCACTATCCATCCTCCCTCTCTAGCTCATCTCTCATCTCTTCATTTGCTCTCAATTTCTTTAATTATTGCTTAAATACAAATATTATATATGCCTATTTAAATAAATATATGCATTACCCATATGCGTATATATTTAAAGATGACCATCTAGGGCTGGCTGATGTAGCACAGGTATCATCTCTGGACAAGACTGATTCTCCCACTTTCAGCAGTCATTAACTGCCTATAGTCCTTCATCTAGGTGTGGAGCCTTGTGAGATTTTTCACATCCATGTTGGTCATTGGGAACTGTCATTGTTCAGGTCTTCCTTAGATAACCAAATTGTATAGCAAAGACACTGTCTCATCTATAACCTGACATAAGAACAGAACCCAGGGAATTAAAAAAGGTCACTCAGTTTTAAATAACCATACCTGTCTCAAGACCATGCCAGACAGGTGCCCTCCTAGATTTGTCTGCCAGAGGAGCTACTGTCATGAAATTCCACAGCTGAGCTTGACCACTACATGTCTAGATTATCTTTGATTATCTTTGTCAACCCAGAGGACTCTTTTCAATATTTAGTCAAATGTTCTTGGTCAAACCAGGACCATATTTTACTCTATCTTTCAACCGTTGCTTGGCGTACACTGAACGTAACTTCAATACATGTTAATAATGTAGCTTTTTTTTTTTTTGAGATGGCATCTCACTATGCAATGTGGGATATCCTCAAAACTCTGAGACTCTGATGATTCACTCACATAGGCCTTCTGAGTAACAGGATTACAAATGTGAGCGACCACATTCAGCCTAATAAACATATGTTTTTAAATCTTTTAGGTTTGCAATGCTATCCCTGCCTTCATCGATTATCTCCCAGGAAGCCATAAGAAAGTAATTAAAAATTTTACTGAAATAAAAAGTTATATTTTGAGACGAGTGAAAGAACATCAAGAAACTCTGGATATGGACAATCCTCGGGACTTCATTGACTGTTTCCTGATCAAAGTAGAACAGGTAAAGTGTTATTTGTCGGCTTGCTTTTTATGTTTCATCAATTGTTTCTATTCCTATTGGGGAAATTCAACTTCTCAAGTAAGAACCACTTGGTATGCAGTTTATTATGGGCATGAATTGGACTAGCATCATTTAAGCTTTAAAATTGAATTGTTATGCAATCAGAATTATTTAATAAGTTATATGAGGAAAGGAAATATAAATTTCAGGTGAGTTAGACATAAACAACTTAAAAATGCAAACTATTAAACATTAACATAAAAAGTGGACTTGATCATATAGAAGAATAAACAAACATGTTTTTGATGTGGCAGGCTTCCCCAGTGACTTGGGCTTGTTACTAATCTTTGAGTATTTGGAGTGAAGCATCAGGGGTGAGAATTTAAGCTTTGTACTGTGAAGTGATGAGGAGGGTAAGAACCTTAGCTGGTCTAACCAGAATCAATTCTGGACAGATAATCAAGTAAAAATGTCTTTGAAGTACTCTGAAAATGTAGGCATTGGCTTGAAGAAATTACACTTACTCAGGAATTTATTTAAAACAAAACAAGAGTGCAATGCTCTTGTTACCCAGGGGGAATCACTGAGTTCAGTAGAGTGATATCTGAGATCAGAATCCCTTTCCCTTCTTTGGACTGTCTTAATGGTAGTCTACATTATGGAAAGACAGATTCTGAAACAATGTCATTAATCCTGGCTTATTCTCAGCCATTTTGAAAAATTTAAATTATTTATGTATTTTGTGTTGTTGGGTGTTTTGCACCCCAGACGAGGCATCAGATCCCATGGGACTACAGATATAGATGTTTGTGAGTCACCATGTGGTTGCTGGGAATTGATCTCAGGACCCCTGGAAGAGCAGCCAGTGCTCTTCACTACTGGGCCACCACTCCAACCCCACCATCGTGCATTTTAATCTATCTCATATTTTAAAAATCCACCAATTTGTTCATAGGTACCTTGGTTGTTCCCAGTGGATAATGCTGGAGATAACAAAAGACAGGCCTCTCTGTCACTTACTAATTTCAATCTGGTTTTAGATGTATACTGAAGAGTAAAATGGCTGAGTCATGTTCATTTCATTTTTACTCTTTTGAGGAACTGTCTTTTTGTTTGCCAAGAGGACTGTAATAATTTACATTAGAATAGGAATGTGCAGTGTTCCCTTTGCTCCCTCACCTGCACTTTCCAATGATAAAGTAGTCTCCCCAGTGACTAGCACTGTGAGGGGTGCTTGCATAACTGTATACAGCAACCATTACCCCCATGGCTTAGGGAACCACATGTATGTGTAATCCCCTCTGGCCTAGAGTCACTGACTTGAGAGTCAACTTACCGGGAACCTTTGAGATGGTGTTTCACTTGTGGTCTTGTCCTCCTTCCACTCAGAAAATTCTGTATGTTGGGGCTTTTAAAGAATTTTATGATAGTGTCTTTGGATTGTCACTATTGGACTAATATAATTTCAACCTTTACTTTTCACTTTGTGTATGAATATGAATAAATTATTAGTTGACAAGTATAGTGGTCCCTTTACTCATTCTGGAATCAATATATATTAATGATTAAATGTATATAAATAAACATACATATACATTTACATGTTAAATACAAATATATTCAAATATATTTTATATATAAAACATTTAAGAATATATATATATATATATATATATATATATATATATATATATATTGGTGTTTCAGTAGGTAGAGGGAGAATCAGGAGTTTTTTATGCTTGTATCATACTTTAAAACTCTTATTGTGTACAGTGATGCATGCCTTCCATTTCCATGTTTACACTTAGTATATGAGTTTTCACATTGATGATGAAGATTTATTTGTATTATTATTATTATAAAATTATGCATATGTATGTGTGTTTGTGTGTTTGTACACATGTGTCGGAGGTCAGTTTTGACATCATAGGTAAACTGAAGAAGGCAGCATTATAGTGCATAGACAATTGGGGTCAGTGCTAACAGCAGCCAAAGAGGGCCCTACTGACAGTGGCAGGCAACTTACAGGGTCAAAATTGGTAGTGCTGATGGGTGCAAAACTTAGCTGGGGTCAGTATTCTCTGTGCAAAAAATTCTGAACTGTTTTAACTGTTAAGGGTTTGTAGCTGATTGCTTCTGGCAATTGCTGCTGCTCATAGCAGAAGGGGATTAGTAAAAGGGGCTTAACTATTTGGGCAGGCAGCTAGAAGCTCTTAGTTCTTTAACTCAGGAGCCAGCACCAGGAAAAGGCTCAGAGCACATTAACTTTTTGTGATCTGGTGAGAAAGAAAAAGAAAGTCATGCACATACTCATCCACACTGGATAAAGCAGAAAGGGGCTTCAAACAGGAAGTTTCACCAGATTCAGATGTACACACACACACACACACACACACACACTTACATACATACACATAAACACATTAACTATATGCATACACACACACACACACACACACACACATATATATATATATTATATGTTTGGTGGATGAACAGAAGTTCCAACAAGCTGGCTCCCATACTTTGTTTTTGCTCCCTGGCTTTTTATGTCTTCTCAGACAGAAGTTCTTTATGTAAAAAATTACCTCACAGATAAAAATGTTACACAAGAGGAAGTTACAGCAGGATAATGTTGGTGGAGGATTAGAATCATATTTTTAATTCAGAAACTACAAGATAATGATTTGTCTGAAGCCTATTCCTCATTCCAGTGCAATTTGCTCAGGACACCTGAAGGTTTACAGAACTTTATTTGCAGCGGTTTTTCTTCAGGGGCCTTAAAATTATCTGAATCTATACAATCTTTATCAGGAAGTGTAAAGTCACCAGTTCATCTAAACAGCATTATTATATGAACATATATGTTCATATTGATTCTGTAGGAAATATGCCCAAACAGAGTGGGTACAAACCCAGGAAATGTTAGGCTGTGTCAGATGCATGAGGGCCATCGGTATAGGAGGAAAAGCATAGCAAGAAGTAATCCTAGCGTGAAGTTTCTTGGGTCTGTGACTCTTCAGAGCACTCTCATTGCAGCCATGCAAGACAGTGGGCCGTCTCCAGGTAACTTGCTTGCCACAGCCTTTCTTACCTACCACAAATGGGTGCAGGTGACCCATGTTCCAGGTGATGTGTACCACCTTCATTGACATATGTGTTTTAAGAAGGAATGTAAAATTTTTGTCAGTGGTTCTTTTTCTTATTTTATTGCTGTGACATGGTCTGAGAAGTTGAATTTTGATATGAGGAAGAAATAAGGGCAAAGAAATAAACATTGAATCAGTTAATTTACATTCTCTGCCATACTGTACACTTGCTGTAATATTCTTACTATGTCCTTCATGATCTAAATTCTCTTATCTGTAGACCAACTTGTCTTATTTGAAATTTGTTGAAATTTCATATAATGGTCACTCTCTAATGATGAAATAAAAATTCCCAGGAAAAACACAATCCTCATTCTGAGTTTACTATTGAAAGCTTGGTGGCTACTGTAACTGATGTGTTTGTAGCTGGATCAGAAACCACAAGCACTACCCTGAGATATGGACTCTTGCTCCTACTGAAGCACACAGAGGTCACAGGTATGACACTGAAATTTGTGAGACAAAGTCACTCTTCTTCAGATAGCCTGGAAGAAGTTTTAAGATTGATGTTTTTGTGTCACCAGATGCCATTTGTACATATATGATGAGCTACAGGTGAGACCAATTTTGACAAAAGAGAAAAATGAGAAAGAGAAATAAAGTTCCTGTGAGTGGCAGTAAAACACCAGAGCTCTGAATTCAATAAAAATACAGTTTGGGTAGTTAGTTTCTCTTTCTCCCTGTCTGTCTGTCTCTCTCTGTCTCTCTGTGTCTGTCTCTCTGTCTGTCTGTCTGTCTCTCTCACTCTGTGTGTAAGCATGTATATGTATGTGAGTTTCAATATTTTGTGTGAAGTGGTCATATTTCATCTCTATTGTAAAACTACTCAGAAATTGTATAATCAAACAATAGAAATAGTTATTATTTACAAATATGAACAGAAACTACAGACAAAACTTCTAGAATGTTACAAAGTGAATGCCTTTGAGAAATGTAAGGATGAATTAAACCATAC
>JADRCH010000142.1:4234627-4253788 GCA_019843965.1 Rhynchomys soricoides | reverse complement strand
ACACACTTAAAGATAGTTAGTATTTAATTTAAAATCTGTATGGTTTATTTTATGTGTATGGGTGTTTTGCCTACATGTATGTATGTGGACAATGTGCATGCCTGGTGACCGTAGGGACCAGAAAAAGGCATCAATTCTGGGACTGGAGTTACAGACATTTGTTAGCCACCTGTGGGTACTAGGCATTAAATCTGGACCTTTGGAGGAGAAACCAGTGCTCTTAAACACTGAAACAGCCTTCCAGCTCCACAATCCAGATTTAAAGCATCAATATTATTTAGATGTTAAATTAATTCTTGTTTAGTGTTTTTTTCCCAGTAAGACAGTAATTACTAGAATTCACATGTACATATTGAAACATTTCATCATTTCTATGTGTTGATTATTCTATACAATAATGTACCTGTTTTCACAGATTAACCTTAATGCCTAAGTTGTGGGGGGAATTTGTGTGTTATAAAATAATAATTGTCGAATTATAAATATGCATGTGGCCTGATACCTTTATCACACTTCACATAGATTTAAATTTTTATAACAAATGTACTCTTTCTTAATTGTGTCCTATTAGCTAAAATCCAGGAAGAGATTGATCATGTAATTGGCAGACACAGGAGTCCCTGCATGCAGGACCGAACCCACATGCCCTACACAGATGCAACGGTGCATGAGATCCAGAGATACATTAACCTCATCCCCAACAATGTGCCCCATGCAGCTACCTGTAATGTTAGATTCAGAAATTATGTAATTCCTAAGGTAAGCTTGTTTCTCTGACCTTGTACTTCAGTTATCTTGTAGTTTCTGAATTAAAAATATGATTCCAATCCTCCACCAACACAAAATGAGAGAGGCTGACCACACCCTTCTACTATTATATAATGACTTTCTTCGTCTCTTTTTTTCCTGAATTTAGCTTAAAATATATTTTATATTTTAATATATATTTTAGGTCATTCATAGTTAAGAGACAAAGGATTTGTGTTTTATTCTTTTACAATTTTAGAGCCTCTTGAATGATTCTGTGAGTTATTGTCACTTATGAGCATCATACATTCTCATGTTTTTCTTATAAGCTAACATCTCCTTCACTTTGAAGAACTCCCTTAAATTTTATTTAGGTCTGATGGAGAGATAGTTTCTTTTTCTTTGAGGGGGAGCCTTTATTGATCCATCACATTTAAAGGACTAACTTTAATAGATATAGTGTTCTTTTTGTATTATTCCATGAATGAGAATTTTTAAGATAATGTGGAAAATCAGCCATGTGAGCACCACGTTTCTTTCATTGTTAAGTTTTACAATTCCATTTATTTAGTGTGTGTGTGTGTGTGTGTGTGTGTGTGTGTGTGTGTGTGTGTGTGTAGGTCAGAGCACCCAGGTGTTTGAGTTAGTTCTCTCCTGCCACCTTCTGGGATCTGGAGATCAGATTCAAGTTGTCAGGCTTGAAGCAAGTGCCTTTAGCCTCTGAGTCAACTTGCCAACCTTTCCACTCATTAAATCTCATACTTTTATCTGTTATTTTCAGGGAACAGACTTAATAACATCATTGACTTCTGTGCTACATGATGACAAAGAATTTCCCAACCCAGAAGTATTTGACCCTGGACATTTTCTGGATGAGCGGGGGAACTTTAAGAGGAGTGACTACTTCATGCCTTTCTCAGCAGGTAAATAAAATATATTTTTATTTGTACTTCAGGTATAAGGTAAAATTTTTTAGGTGTTGGGTGACTTGGGTGAACCAGGACTCCTAAACTCAAGATTCTTGTCCCAGCTGTCTTGAGTATTTGTCATTACGGACATTTACCAGCAGGCCTGACTCCACAAGATACAACTTTGAGATGAAATGGATTGTCTACCCTATCCTCAAGGACTGGTGTGTTTGCTCTTTGGATTTCCTCAGGAGTAATTCTCCCAGTGCCCATGCATGTCCCTTGATTGTGACACATCCTCATTTTTGTACCATATTAGTGGGACTTTAAGAATCTCCAGCCTATTGTTTGAATCTGGAAAATGAGAATATAGGTCATTTGAATTTTGCTTCTGCTTATACTCCTATCCTTCCTACATGGTACTCAAGGAAGTGAACCTCATTTAGACTCAGCTGCATGAGAACAGTATCTCAATCCATTCCTAGACAGTTCTGGGAATCCAAGTGCTTTAAAGAATATAGTAGAGAATAGGCTGTGAAGAGACTTACTTTTGAGTTAAGGAAGCTGGAAGTCAACAGACACTGTAACCCAATCAGATTAGTGTTGCGAGAGAGACAAGCTTGGTTTTCTGGGGAGGTCAGGAGGGAGGTTACTCACTCCCTGCCCTTCCATACTCACAGGACTATTCTGACAGGGTAGAGGAAGGTTGGCTGGCTCATAGAGAGCAAAGAAATAAGACAAGAAGAGGAGGCAAGGACTGTACCAGGAACAAAGTACAGGAGCAGACATTTTCTGTTGTTGGAACTTGACAAGAATGAAGGCTGAGAAAGACCTTGGACATGTAGAAAGGAACTCTGCAGCGATCCCAGAGCCTCTAGAGTTTTCTTTACTTATGATCCTCCATCTTGGATGTTCAGTCTCACTGCTCCATTCTGTGTGCTGAGTCTCTGCACACAGAGTCATATTCATTTTTGCCATGTGCTTTTTATGACTTTGATGTGGGTCTGCATTGTACATTCTCATATATGACAGACTGAGTCCTTTTAGAGAACTCATATTTGGGGAGGGAGGCAAAAGATGACACAGAATGATGTTCAAGTGGTCCATGTTGCTGGGGAAGCAGGAATAGAGAGAAAGTCTGGAGGATCAGCATCTCCTATCTGAGGAGATTATGAAGGATCATAAAGAAATGGCACTTTGAGTACTATATTGAATAGATAGGGAGAAAGTGGGTAACTTTACCTTGTCCCAAACTTAGTGGGATTGATTCTAATTTCTCTCCATTTAATTTGATATTGGCTGTTGGTTTGCTATATACTGCTTTTATTATGTTTAGGTATGTGCTTTGAATTCCTGATCTCTCTAGGAGTTTTAATGTGAAAGGAGTGTTGTATTTTGTTGAAGGCTTTTTACAGTATCTAATGAGATGATATTGATATTTTTCTTGGGTTTGCTATACCCAAAGAAATTACACTGATGGATTTCTGTATATTGAACCATCCCTATATCCTTGGGGTGAAACCTACTTGATCGTGGTGCACATATGTAGCAGGAGTCTACCTGGACTTGTCTCAGTGGGAGATTTGCTTAATCCTCAAGAGAGTTTTGAGACCCCAGGGAAGGGGGAGGCATGTTGGGGGGTCACCCTCTTGGGGAAGGAGAAATGGGAAGAGGAACTGTCGTAAGGGGGACTGAGGGGTGGCAATGACTGGAATGTAAATAAATAAAAGAATTTAAATTAAAAAGAAATGGTACAGAATGTGGTCCTTGAGGAAAGTATCAGAGAAGCATTTCTGAGACAACTGGTGAGGCATTGGTTTTAGCATTGGAGCTTGGGGGAGGGAGCTATCAATGGAGACGAGAAGGGTTAAGCCTGGCATTGACTATCAGACAGGAAAGAAAATATGAAGGTTCAGGCCAAGCCATTCAGGGGATGCATTTAAAGTGAAGAAGTCATAGATATAGACAGGTAAGTTTGAAACACTCTGAGTATAAATGGATTTTGTGGCTTTTTATTATCCCGTAGGTACAAATGGAACATCGTATCTGAGTCACCTTAATATTCCCTCCAGAGCCACTAAAGCAGTGAAATAAATGTGTTCTAGACTATTGGTGTTAACTTAGAAGCTCAATGGAAAGTTATATTGTATGAATTGTTAGTAGAGCTTATAATAAATATTTAATAATGTAGGGTACCTGTCAAAACCAGATATTAAGTAGATAACATTTGTGTCCAAGGTTGTGTGCATCTCTGTTTAAAAATCTTTGTAGTAATTCTGTGTTTGACCCATCCACCGTTTAAGAATCAAACTTAATTGTCTATCTTTATAACAGTTCAGAACCTACTGTAAGCAGGGAAACCTCCGTGCTGCTTTTGTTTTTCAGGAAAGCGAATGTGCGTAGGAGAGGCCCTGGCTCGCATGGAGCTGTTTTTGCTTCTGACTACCATTGTACAGAATTTTAACCTGAAATCTTTCATTGATACAAAGGACATTGACACTACTCCAATGACCAATACCTTTGGCTGTCTTCCACCTTCATACCAACTGTACTTTATTCCTCGTTGAAGCAGAGCACACTAGCTGTTGCTACGCTGGTGTCTGTGACTTCTCAGGGGGGCACTCTCTACATCCTTTTGAACATTAGGGACGTCTCTCTCATTTCTCCTCTCACATCTCTTCATTCTCCCCCTGTAATACTTGTATTGATTATGACCTGTACTAAAACATGTGCTGAGTTATTAATATGAGTGTAATACAGAAGAGTTCAACTGAGAACCATCTCTACTCTGGTTGATTCAAAATAAATGGAATTATTAATTAAAGAGTCATGTCATTGTTCTGGTTCAAGGTTTATGTTTCTGACAATACTAGATCACCACTAAGACTGATGTCTAATATCTTGCTGTTGCCTAGAGTTATGGGGATCCTGTAGCTCTGGTTCTGCAGGAGCAGCTTCTTCAAACCCTCTAACAGCTCATAGATGGAGTAGATGTTGAGCTAAACCGACTCAAAGCTCTGGGTCTGGGCCCAGATGCTAGCCGAGTTAGCCTTCCTTCAGCTGAAAACTAGGAAATGCTTTCTTAATTTGTGTGTTATCTTTGTGCAGGTGCCATGCTAATCTGTGCATTGATTGTTCCAATTTTAACATATATACTGCCGAAGCAAGCATGAGAAATGCTTTCTTTTCTATTAATTAATTTATTTATTCATTTTACATCCCAACCACAGCCCCACTTTCCTCCCAGTCCTACCTCTCACAGCCACTCCCTTCCATTCTTCCCCTTTACCCGGATATAACTAACCTCAATTCACTATATCACTAGGCACATCTTCTCCCACTGAAGCCAGACAAGGCAGACCATTTAGGAGTACAGGATCCAGAGGCAGGCAACAGAGTCAGGGTAAGACCTTGCTCCAGTTTTTGGGTGACCCACATGAAGACCAAGCTGCATACCTGCTACATATGTGCAAGGGATGGAGGGACTAGGTCCAGTCCATGTATGCTCTTTGGTTGGTAGTTCAATCTCTGGGAAGCCCCAAGCATAAAGGTTAATTGACCTGATGGTCTTTTTGTGGATTTTCTATTCGTTCTGTTCCTCAATCCTCTCTGAACTCCTACAAAAGACTTCCTGAGCTTGGTCTACTGTTTGGCTATGGGTCTCTGCATTTGTTTCAGTCATCTGCTGGCTGGAGCCTCTCAGAGGACTGTTATGCTAGGCTCCTGTTTGTGAATTCAGACTGACAGATACAAACATAGCCTCAGGCTCCAAGGTAGTTAAAGAACAATGGCAAGGGCAGGCCTGCAGTATGTCCCTATTGATCTTCTGAGGATAGCTCAGCATATTCCCCACCACTAAATTGTCAGGGGTTGCTACTGAATTCATTTATGTCTATCTCACACAAGACACCTGTATATCCAGGCTATCAGCAACAAATACAGCTGTCAACAGTCTTCACATGTTGTATTATTGTGACAAAGCTTTAACCAATGATGAGGCATCAAAATCTCACAGAGTCTCTGTGAATTCACTACCTGTGCAGACACAATGGTTGTTGTTTCCTCCATCCATCATAGACCTCCATGGGGATGTGGGTGACTGGCATATCATCAAAGTTCAGTTCATAGTGGTCTCCAAGGAATCCAAGTGTATGGTCAGAGAAGTAAGCCCCAAGAACATCCTGACACATGGCACCATGTAGACATGGCTAGGATCCACATTCATCACTTTCCAACTCACAGTTCACACCAGAATACTCTTGACAGACACATGTGTATCCTTCTATCTTGTTGAGGCATATAGTCTCATCCATGTAGGGACCAGAAACACTTTCATGAACTTGTCTTGATGAGTGACAAGTCACAATGCTTGTCTTGGTATCCAGGCACACAGAAGCAGGAGTAACCAGCCATTGATTCCATTCTGGCACACAACCTCATTGTTGTAAGTGTTGGAAGCACACTCATTGAGTTCTGTCTCATAGGCCCTTCCAGCATATACAGCAGGGCATATACAGATATGGTTCTTAAAGTCAAACCATGCCAAACCATGCCAAGAAACTTGGTGTGTAGAGCTGGTCTGAAACTGCAGAGACTCAGTAGATAGACACCTGAGATGCTTCCCCTCTCCCTGCCAGATTCCTGACCTGGAACATGTGCCATACTTCCACATAAGGAAACATGATTTATGGTCATGTATGTAGGTCCAGAACAGAGTTCTCCATGCTAATGAGGTACCCAGAGGCACTGAGGGTTTAAGAAATAAGCTATCCTTCCCAGATATTCCTCCCTGTAAAAGGTATTTAATCTTGGGTCTACCTTGAGAAGTTCGTATGAATCCATTTTCCACGATGAACAGTCAATAAACAGTTTAAAACCATGGACTATCTCTTTCATTAAGAATCACCATGAGGAGTGTGGAGAGGGCAATCAACTACTGAAAGCCACAGCCCAAGCATTCCAAGAAAGTGTCTCTGTGTTTCCAGCCACAACTACAGTCAAGCTAAGGACAATCACCTCTGAGCTAAGCTGAAGCTCCCATACCCCCAAATCCCCACTCCTGGCTAGACACCATCCTCAGCCTGCTGGTCCCTGACTCTGTTCCTGACTCCTCTAGACTCCGGGATGCCTAGATGTCCAGCGTTTGGGATTATCTGGTCCTGGCCTCCTTGTGGGCCCACAGATTCCCGATTCTTCGTTCTTGACTCCTCTGATGACTGGGTGTCTTGGGGTCTTGGAACCCCAATTCAGCTTCTTCCATCCCAGACTGCATTTTCCCACCAAACAGAGTGGTGTCTCAGTGCTTCCCTAAAGCCTAGCATCCACTCTGTGGCATTGAGGAAACACAGTCAAGCTCCCCACAAGCCTCCCCAATGGCTTTGCCCAGCAGGGGGGCAAAACACAGACCCACAGTCTTAATGGTAGGTGTCTCCATGTTGGTAGGTGTTCCCTTCACAGGAATTAGTGAAAATTTCACAGTTCAGCCCTCTGTACCCAGGAGGACATTGGCACAAGAAGCCCTTTTCTTCTGGGGTATTCACACAAATGGGAATTTCTTGTCAGGGACTGGAGAAGCAAAGATCTTTTAGATCTTCACAGTCTTTATCCAAACTATTGGCTGTGTTTTAGGAATGATTGTTGTCTTTTAGAAAACTCTTGTGCATAGAATTGCTTTGGCAAGAATTTAACAGTAACCTGGTATAGTTTTTAATGGCAAAATAAATCCTAGCACCTTCAGTCACTGAAGGACTAGTAAATCTTTCCTTCTGAGACCAGTCAAGACAGCTCAGTTAGGGGAGCAGGGTCCACAGGCAGGGAACAGAGTCTAAGTAAGCCCCATCTCCAGTTGTTGGGGACCTGCCTGAAGATAATACCACACACCTGCTACATATGTGTGTGTGTGTGTGTGTGCGTGTGTGCGTGTGTGTGTGTGTGTGCATGTGTTGGTCCAGCCTTTGCATGCTCTTTGGTTTTCTCTGCGAGCCCCCAAGGGTACAGATTAGTTCAATCTCATGATCTTCTTGTGGTGTCTCTATCCCCTCCGGGTTCTTCAACCCTCCTCCACCTCTTCCATAAGAATTCCTAAACTCAGTCTAGTGTTTGGCTGTGGCTCTCTGCTTTTGTTTTGTTTTGGAGCTTCTCAGAGGACAGTTATGTTAGACTCCTGTCTGCAAGCATGACAGTGTAGCATTAAGAGTGTCAGGGATCAGTTCTTTCCCATAGGATAGATCTCAAGTTGAGCCAGTCACTGGTTGGCCATTCCCTCAGTCTCTATGACATCTTTGTCCTTACACTTCTTGAATGTAGGACAAATTTTGGGTCAAAGATTTTGTGGGTGGGCTGCTGTTCTTATCCTTCCACTTGGAATCCTGCTTGCATATAGGAAGTGGTTACTTCAGACTACATATTCCCCACTACTAGGAGTCTCAGCTAAAGTCACCCTCATAGACACCATGGAGCCTTCCCAATCCCAGGACTCTGGTACATCCTAGAGATGCCCCTCCCTCGAATTCACTTCCCTTGCCAATTTCTGTTAATTCTCTTGGTCCTCTTTCCTTGGGTCTACTTACATCAGATCTATTCCCCAATTTCCTGTTGCCAACTTCTCTCCCACCCAGTTCCCTCACTCCATCCACTTAAGATGACTATTTTATTTTCCCTTATGTGTGAGATTCACACACACTCCCTTGGGCCCTACTTCTTATTTAGCTTCTTTGGGTGTGTGGATTGTAGAGAGGGTATCCTGTTTATTTTTATGGCTACTATCCGCTTACAAGTGAGTACATACCATATATATTCTTTTGGGTTTGAGTTACCTCACCCAGAATGAAATTTTCTAGTTCTATCCATTTGCCTGCAAATTTCATGATGTCTCTGTTTCTAATAGCTGTGTAGCGTTCAATTGTGTAAATGAACCACATTTTCTGTATCCATTCTTCATTTGAGAGGCATCTGGGTTGTTTCTAGTTTCTGCCTATCACAAATAAAGCTGCTATGAGCATAGTGGAGGAAGCGTTCTTGTGGTATGGTGGAGCATCTTCTGGGTATATGACGAAGAGTGGTATAGCTGGGTCTTGAGGTAGAACTATTCCCAATTTTCCGAGAAACTGCCAAATTGATTTCCAAGATGGTTGTACAAGTTTGCCCACCCACCAGCAATGGAGCAGTGTTCTCCTTGCTCCACATCTTTGGCAGCATGTGCTGTTACTCGAATTTTTGTTCGTAGCCATTCTTATGCATGTAAGGTGGAATCTCAGAGTAATTTTTGTTTTGCTTTTCCCTGATGACTATGGATGTGGAAGATTTCTTTAAGTATTTCTTGGCCATCAGAGAGTCTTCTGTTGATAATTTTCTGTTTAGCCCTGTATACCATTTTTTAAAAATTGATTTATTTGGTTTTTTTGTTGTCTAACTTCTTGAGTTCTTTATATGTTTTGGATATTAGCCCTCTGTCAGATATAGAGTTAGTGAAGATCTTTTCCCAATCTGTAAGTTACAATTTTCTCCTATTGACAATGTCCTTTTCTTTCCAGAAGATTTTTGGATTCAAGAGTCCCACTTATCAATTGTTGATCTTGGAGCCTGAGCCATTGGTTTTCTGTTCAGGAAATTGTCTCCAGTACTAATGCATTCAAGGCTGTTTTTTATTTTCTCTCCTCTTAGATATACTGTATCTGCTTTTATGTTGAGGTACTTGATCCACGTGGACTTGAATTTTATGCAGGGTGATAAATATGGATCTACTGGCGTTGTGACATACAGTTTTATCAAGTATAGGCTTTTGTAGTAAGATCTGAGTTGTTTTTTTTTTTTCAAATTTCCCCAGTTTCTGTTGTTGTGTCTCCATTTTCATTTCTGATTTTGTTAATTTGGATACTGCCTCTGTGCCTTTTAGTTAGTTTGGCTAAGGGATTGTCTATCTTGTTGATTTTCTCAAAGGACCAGGTCTTGGTTTTGTTGATTCGTTGTACTGTTCTCTTTCTTTCTAATTGGTTGATTTCAGCTCTGAGTTTGGCTATATTATGTCATCTACTTCTCTTAGGTGGGTTTGCTTCTTTCCATTCTAGGGCTTTCAGATGTGCTGTTAAATTGTTTATGTGGGATCTCTCGAATTTCTTTACCAGGGCACTTAGAGTTATGAATTTTACTCTTAACATTGCTTTCATTGTGTCCCATAAGTTTGGGCATGTTGTGTCTTCATTTTCATTGAATTCTAGAAGTCTTTCATTTTTTCTTTATGTCTCCCCTGACAAGGTTTTGATTAAGCAGAAAATTGTTCAGTTTCTATGAGAATGTGGGCTTTCTGTTGTTTTTGTTGTTATTGAAGTTTAGCCTTAGTCCATGGTGGTCTGATAGAATTCATGTGATTGTTCCAATCTTCTTACATCTATTGAGTCTTGTTTGGTGTCCAATTATATGATAAGTTTTGGAGAAGATTCTGTGAGGTGTTGAGAATAAGGTATACTCTTTTGTTTTAGGTGAAATGTTCTATAGATATCTGTTAAATCCTCTTGGTTCATAACTTCTGTTAGTTTCATTGTGTATCTGTTTAATTTCTGTTTTAAAGACCTGTCCATTGGTGAGAGTGGGGTGTTGAAGTCTCTCACTATTACTGTGTGAGGTTTAATGTGTGTTTTGAGCAGTAGTAAAGTTTCTGTTATGAATGTGGTTGTCCTTCAATTTGGGGCATAGATGTTCATAATTGGGACTTTGTCTCGGTGGATTTTTCCTTCGATGAGTATGAAATGTCCTTCCACATGCCTTTTGATTACTTTTGGTTGAAAGTCTATGTTATTGGATATTAGAATGACTACTCCTGTTTCTTCCTCAGGTCCATTTGCTTGGAAAACTTTTTTCCAGTTCTTTACTCTGAGGTAGTGTCTGTCTTTGTCATTTAGATATGTTTCTTGTATGCAGCAAAATGATGGATTCTGTTTACATATCCAGTCTTTTAGTCTGTGTCTTTTTATTGGGGAATTGATTCCATTAATATTGAGTGATTTTTAAGGACAGATGGTTGTTAGTTCCTGTTATTTTTGTTGTTAGAGGTGGTATGTGAGTGATTCTCTTCTTTCGGTTTTGTGAGATGGTTAATTTCTTGTTTTTTTCTAGGGTACAGTTACTCTCCTTGTGTTTGGATTTTTCTTCTAGTATCTTCTGTAGGGCTGGATTAGTAGATAGTGTTTAAATTTTATTTTGTTATAGAATAGCTTGGTTTCTCCATCTATGATGATTGAGAGTTTTGCTGGGTAGAGTAGCCTGGTCTGGCATCTGTGTTATATTAGGGTCTGCTTGACATCTGTCCAAGACCTGGCTTTTAGCATTTCTGTTGAGAAGTCTGCTGCAAATCTGTTAGGTCTGCCTTTATGTGTTACTTGGTCTTTTCCCTTTACAGCTTTTAATATTCTTTCTTTGTTCTGTACATTTAGTATTTTGATTACTGTGTGATGGGAGAATTTTCTTTTCTTGTCCAATGTATTTGGTGCTCTGTAGGCTTCTGGTATATTTATGACCATCTCTTTCTTTAGGTTAGGGAAGTTTTCTTGTATAATTTTGTTGAAGATGTTTTCTCTCTTGAACTGGGTATCTTTACCCCCTTCTTTTCCTATTATTCTTAGGTTTGGTCTTTTCATTATTCATATTTCCTGGATATTTTGGGTTAGAAGCTTTCTACATTTTATATTTTCTTTGATCAATGTGTCAATATCTTCTATGGTATATTCTATGCCTGAGAGTCTCTCTTCTATTTCTTGTGTTCTGTTGGTGATGCTTGTATCTGTAGTGCCTGATCTCTTTTCTTGGCTTTCTATCTCCAGGATAGCCTCCATTTGCACTTTATTGTTTCTATTTTCCTTTTTAGGTCTTGGACCATTTTGTTCCATTACTTCACCTGCTTGATTTTATTTTCCTGTATTTCTTTAAGAGAACATTTGTTTCCTCTTTAAGGGCTTCTACCTGTTTGCATTTGTTTTTCTATATTTGTTTAAGGAAGTTATTTATATCCTTCTTAAAGGCCTCTTTCATCTTCATGAGATGGGATTTTAGGTCAGAATTTTGCTCTTGGGTGTGTTAGGGTATCCAGGTCTTGTTGTAGGAAAACTGAGTTCTGATGGTCCCAAATTACACTGGCTTATGTTGTTTATGTTCTTATCCTTGCCTCTCACCATCTGGTTATCTTTGGTGTTAACTAGCCAGGGTATCTCTCAGGGGAACAGGCCTCCTGGGAGGCAGGCACTGCTATTCTGTTTTAGGGATGCTCCTGTGTCCCTGGTTAATGCAGACCTCCTGGGTGACAAGCAGGCTATGTGTATATGTGTGTGTTGGGGGAGGCATGCTGATCTTCTCTGGAGATGGAGGTGTACCAGAAAGGACAATGGGGATCAGGCAGAGCAGGATAGATCCAAAGTTTTCTGGGATCTCTGGGGTGGTTATTGGAATAGGGTTCTCACTTGTGTCCCTGGTTAAGGCAGAGCTCCTGTAAGACAGGTAGGTGCTCTCTCTCTCGCTCTCTCTCTCTCTCTCTCTCTCTCTCTCTTTCTCTCTCTCATTCTGCTGTGTGTGTGTGTGTGTGTGTGTGTGTGTGTGTGTGTGTATGTGTGATGTTGATTTGCCTTGGGTGGAGGTGAAGCTGTAGACTGGATAGGCCTCATTTAATTTTTTAAAGTATAAGTTTAGGGCTTGGAATGAACTGAATTGATTCATGTTGATCACTTTTAATAATGTCTTTACAAAATTCTACTTTTTTGCTAAGCATTGTCATCAGTGATGTTGAAATATACATAATATAAATTCTTAGATCCTCATGGCTATTAAATATTTTCTCTTGTTTGTGTCTGTAAATACTGTGGTAGCTGCATGCTTTTGTCCAATGAATAATATACTCCTTTCTCCATTGTATTGGCTGCTTTTCTTGGTGTGTTATCAAATATTTGATAAGAAGCAACTTAAGAGGTAAGGGCTTTAATTTGAGTTACAGTTTGATAGGACAGTGTCATCTTGGAAGAGAGTGCATGTCGCTCCCTACATCTCAGTAGAACATGAAATACAGAGAAGACAGGAAGTGGGGTAAGGAACAAAATCTTTTTCTTTTCTTTTCTTTATTTTTTTGGTTTTTCTAGACAGGGTTTCTCTGTGTAGCCCTGGTTATCCTGGAACTCACTCTGTAGACAAGGCTGGCCTCAAACTCAGAAATCCACCTGCCTCTGCCTCCCATGTGCTGGGATTAAAGGCGTGCGCCACCACTGCCTGGCTAGAAACAAAATCTTAAAGGCCAACCAACAGTTTTCTACTTTTTTCAAGAAGGCTCTATGTCTTAATTCTTCCCACAGAATTCTGAAACACTGTCACCATCTATGGGATAGGGTCCAAACACAAAGTGTATGAAGTATACAGTGTAGAAGACAGACCTGAAGAATACTTTTCCATTCTAACCACCTGTCCTACCTTGGTTCCCATGCTCATGGCTGTCTCATAACTCAAAATGCATTCACTGCAACTCACAAAGTTCCTGTAGATTTCAATAGTCCATTCACTGTTCAATAGTCCAAAGTCTAAAATCTCTTCTGAGATTGAAGGCAATCTGTTAACAGAAACTCTGTTAGATAAAAACCTAGTTACATGCTTCAGATATGGCATGAAGAAAAGTAAATATTTACACTCCAAAGGGGAGGAATGGTAGCATAGAAGGGAAAGAGCAAGACAAACAAGAATGATATCCAGTAAGGTATCAAAAGTTCCTGCAACTCAATATCCAGCATCTGAGGCTCAGAATGGAATCAGTTTTTGACAGCTTAGGGCAGCCACAACTGTTCATGCCTGTCTTCTGTCTGTGATCACCTTTGTGACTCATCTACTTACTTATGTTTAGAGCCTTCTTCAGCAAATGTCCCAAAGTACTGGCATTTCCAACAGCATGAGATCTTCCTTACCACATATGATTCACTTTCTTAGCTTCATATAATGGTGTCTTCATTATTTACTATATGGAATTCTATCTTGACACACATTACTTTGTGTGAGAAGTTGGTACCTTGGGACAAGCCTGTATGACTCCCTAATTCTGTATTTTATGCCTATTAGGCTAGTACTGGCTATATATGGGATGTATACCCAGGTGGGACAGTCTCTGGAGAGCCTTTCCTTGATTCTCTGCTCCATACTTTTCCTCAATATTTCCTCCTGTATTTTTTTCACCCTTTTAAGAAACACTGAAGCATCCACATTTTGGTCTTCCTTCTTCTTAGGCTTCATATGGTCTGTGAATTGAATCTTGGGCATTCTGAAATTTTGGGCTAATATCTGCTTATTGGTAAGTACATGTTGTGTTTGTTCTTTTGTGCCTGAGTTACCTCACTCGGGATATTTTCAAGTTCCACCCATTTTTTCTGTGAATTTCATGAAGTCATTGTTTTTAATAGCTGAGTAGTATTCTATTGTGTAAATGTACCACATTTTCTGTATCCATTCTTCTGTTGAGGGACATCTGGGTTGTTTCTAGCTTCTGCCTATTATAAATATGGCTGCTATGAACATAGTGGAGCATGTGTCCTTATTAGATTTTGGAGTGTCTTCTGGGTATATGCCTAGGGGTGGTATAGCTGGGTTCTCAGGTAGTACTATGTACAATTTTCTGAGGATCTGCCAACCTGATTTCCAGAGTGGTTGTACCAGCTTGCAGTTCCACCAGCAATAGAGGAGTGTTCCTCTTTCTTCACATCCTTGCCTGCATCTGCCATCAACTGAGTTTTTGATCATAGCCATTCTGACTGGTGTGAGGTGGAATCTCAGAGTTGTTTTGATTTGCATTTTCCTGATGACTAAGGATGTTGAGCATTTCCTTAGGTGCTTCTCAGCCCTTCAAGTTTCCTCAGTTGAGAATTCTCTGTTCAGCTCTGTTCCCCATTTTTTTTAACAGGGTTATTTGGTTCTCTGGAGTCTAACTTCTTGTGTTCTTTGTATATATTGGATATTAGCCCTCTATTGGATGGGGGATTGGTAAAGGTCTTTTCCTAATATGTTGGTTGCCATTTTGTCCTAATGACAGCGTCCTTTGCTTACAGAAGCTTTTTAATTTCATGAGATCCCATTTGTCGATTCTTGATCTTAGAGCATAAGCCATTGTATTCTGTTCAGGAACTTTTCTCCTGTGCCCACGTGTTTGAGCCTTTTCCCTACTTTCTCTTCTATTAGATTCAGTGTATCTGGTTTTATGTGGAGGTCCTTGATCCACTTGGACTTGAGCTTTGTACAGGGAGATAAGAAAGGATCTATTTGCATTCTTCTACATGTTGACCTCCAGTTGAATCAGCACTATTTGTTGAAAATGCTGTCTTTTTTCCACTGGATGATTTCAGCCCCTTTGTCACAGATTAAGTGACCATAGGCGTGTGGGTTCATTTCTGGGTTAATTCTATTTTTTTTTTTTTATCACTGTTGTTCTATAGTACAGCTTGAGGTCAGAGATGCTGATTCCCCCAAAAGTTCTTTTATTATTGATAATATTTTTTACTCTCCTGTTTTTTTTTGTTATTCCAAATGAATTTGAGAATTGCTCTAAGTCTACGAAGAATTGAGTTGGTATTTTGATGGGGATTACATTGAATCTGTAGATTGCTTTCGGGAAGATGGCCATTTTTACTGTATTAATTGTGCCAATCCAGGAGCATGGGAGATCTTTCCCTCTTCTGAGGTCTTCTTCAATTTCTTTCTTCAGAGTCTTAAGTTTTTGTCATACAGATCTTTCACTTGTTTGGTTAGAGTCACATCAAGATACTTTATATTATTTGTAACAATTGTGAAGGGTGTCATTTCCCTAATTTCTTTCTCAGCCTGTTTATCCTTTGAGTATAGGAAGGACACTGGTTTGTTTGAGTTAACTTTATATCTGGACACTTTGCTGAAGTTGTTTATCAGCTGTAGCAGTTCTCTGTTGGAGTTTTTGGGTCACTTAAGGATATGATCATATCATCTGCAAATAGTGATATTTATATTTCTTCCTTTCTAATTTGTATCCCTTTGACCCCCTTTTGTTGTCAAATTGCTCCTGCTAGTGTTGGACTTGAAAGTCACAACTGCCAGACGTTCCCCCTCACTGAGACATGGAAACAGAGAATGATGCAATTAATGAGAGGTTTATTAATTATTAATTCAAATGCGTTGGGGTCATCCTGCAAGTGGAACAGAGGCAACCCCCTATAGCTAAAGCACACACTTTTTATACATTTGGAGGGCAGACTTTGGTAACGGCATGAGTTCGTTAGTTCTGATTGGTGGTGTACGCTGACCTTTCCATGAATTGGTGGCCCCTGGTGAGGTGACACCTTTGGCATGTAGAGAGGAGGGGGGTGGACTGGGAGGGACCCAACTCCCTTTTGGGAGCAGGATGGAACCCCTTTCTTTAAGCAGGATGTTATCTCAAGGCCCTTGGAAAACTCCCTGGTATCTGGTAACAGAAGGTCCCAGACATCTGGTGTCCTTCTGAGGTGTCCTTGTAGCTATTTCAGGGTTAGTTTCTATACTAGAACTTCAAGTACCATATTGAATAGATAGGAAGAGAGTGGGCAGCCTTGTCTAGTCCCTGATTTTAGTGGGAGTGCTTCAAGTTTCTCTCCATTTAGTTTGATGTTGGCTACTGGTTTGCTGTATATTGCTTTTACTATGTTTAGGAATGGGCTATGGATTCTTGATCTTTCCTAGACTTTTATCATGAAGGGATGTTGAATTTTGTCAAATGCCTTTTCAGCATTTAATGAAATGATCATGTGGTTTTGTTTTTTTGGTTTTTTTTTTTGAGTTTGTTTATGTAGTGGATTACATTGATGGATTTTCAGGTATTGAATCATCCCTGCATCTCCGTGGGGTTCTTTTGTATTTGAAGTCAACACTCATCTTCTATTGCACCCAGTTGTTCTGCTCAAAAGTTTGCTTTCTATTGGGCATTATTTAATTTTATTTGTGAAAAGGACAAATTATAATACCTTAATAACATTTTTAAACCTATAATTTTACAAGTTGTTTTTTACCAAGTTCTCTGAGGTTCAGTCTTTCTTCATTATGGAGAAAAAAATTGATTTTTATTTAATGTTTGTGAGAATATCCTATTTTATTAACCTCAAAGTAAATACAAGGTGTGTATTTAATGTGATACTTCTGGCTTTATAACAGGAGTAGAGGAAGTATAATAGGGTAATTTCTATTGTGGTATATGTTTTAGTTGATTCTATTATTCTGATCTGTAAGTAATTGTGAATAACAGTGGTTATCAGATACAATTTAAATATACTTGACATTTAAGAGTATGTGTTATAATGACAGGTTTTCTGGTAGAATGTTCTTTTCCATATTTGAAATATAAAATGTTATCATCTATGTTTCTATCTTAAAATTTATCTTATGATAATAAATCCTCATTAGTTTAATTAAAAGATTATTATATTATCATTCACAGTATATGTTGTTTGATATTTTATGTTAGTGTCTTTGTAGTCTTAGTATATTATTTGAAAATTAATTTTATTGTGTTATTGTGAAAGAATAATATTTTATACAATATAAAATTTCTTTTTATTTGACAGTTATATAAAATATTAAACTTCTCTAATATTATAAGTTCTTAATTGCTCATTAACTTGAGAATTCACATTTTTCACAACTTCCAATTTTCTATCATTAAGTATCTTTATTGTTTCTTTTTCAATTATGGCTACATATCAGAATACCTTTTTACCTAAATTTTTCAAACCCAACCCATTATAATTAAGTCACAATCTATAGGATATGCTGTGGTATAAATAAGGGCAAAGGAGCCAGGACTTAACTTTAATCATTTTGTTGTAACAAAGTCCACTGGGAGGAGAGATTAAGTGTTGTTTCTTGTTCATCTGTTTTGTATCAGAGACTCACGGATGTATTAGCAGACTTCCTTATACAAGCTTTTGGTTGTGTGCACAGTCATATCTTAAGAAGAGGAGCAAACAATGGTTCTAGGTGTATTTCTGGGGCTTCTTCTTACATGTCTGCTTCTGCTTTCATTATGGAGGCAGAATTCTCAGAGAAGAAACCTTCCTCCTGGCCCCACACCTCTCCCCATTATTGGAAATACTCTTCAGCTAGATCTTAAGGACATCAGCAAATCTCTGAGAAATGTAAGTATATATTTGATTTTCCCAGCAGCACTCAAAGGGAAATAAATGGGCCAATGTTTAAGTGAAAAATATGGCTGGGCATGCTCTATACAATAGAGGATTGGAAACTTCTTACCTAAGCTTGATGGGCTAGCTGTATTTTTCACCATGTCATTATCAGAAATTATAATATCAGGCAATGTGGCATGACTAGTTAAATATTAGAGGTTGTTTAGTAGAATGAAAATCACGGTGCTACAAAGTTGCTGTTTTTTCTTCTTAATACCTTCAGTTAATGGCTGAAGAAAAACCAAGCAATGTAGTTAGAGATTTCCTTCACCTATTTTAGTCATGCATTGTACGTAGAATGGGCAAATTGATTTTCTATGAAGAATTAACATCTGTCTGATATCCAGTAAATATCTATGTGTCTTAACAATATAAAAACATGATGAGAACAAGTAGTCATTCAGAGTTTAGTAGTTGCTATTAGAATTCTTTTCAGACTGAACACACCCTTTTCTGGGAACAAGAATGTGGCATGTGTTAGAACTTGCTTCTGGAAAATACTGCACCTTCTACAGATTTTCTATTTGTTCATAATGCTTGTAGACAGTAAAGCAGCCTGGATGATGAGGACATCTTGACATCACTTAAAATACAGAACAGCTAATGCTGGAGGTACTGATTCAGGACTTCTATGAATAGAGCTTGTTGGTGATGCTGAAACAATCACCTGGGTACTAATTTCAAGGTGAAAAACAAAATAGATAGGGTTAAAATTTGGGATTTCAAAAAATATTGGTATTTCTAGCATTTAAAATTTGGGACACTAGAAGATAAGTTTGATATTTATGCTCTATTTTTTTATAATGTGATATAAATATAAATGTTGAATATATAGATGTAATAGTCAACTGCAATCTGTTTACCAACTGGGTGGGCAATTGTAGGTCATTAATAAATGAAAGTTACTATTATTACTCTAATATTTATGAGTCAAAGTAAAATATTGATGCAACATGTGGTAGAAAATGTGAAGTTGTAATGAGAATATCTGTAGTAACTGAGCATGTTGCATTGGAATGACACATCTTTTTTTTTCTTTTTCTTTTTCTTTTCATGTGATAAAGAGACTGCATTCAATTTTCCCTTGGGATTTAAATTGCTTCCTGTTTACATAGAACATAGTAATGTTTGTATTTTTATTAAAGGCAAATATGGACTTATGTTCTCCAAGATAAGAGAATTACTAATTATACAGATTTATTCCTTCCTTCCTCCCTTCCTTCCTTGTTTCCTTCCTTCCTTTTCCTCCCTCTCTCCCTCCCTCTTTCTTTCTTTCTTTCTTTCTTTCTTTCTTTCTTTCTTTCTTTCTTTCTTTC
>JADRCH010000142.1:4136021-4234617 GCA_019843965.1 Rhynchomys soricoides | reverse complement strand
TTCTTTCTTTCTTTCTTTCTTTCTTTCTTTCTTTCTTTCTTTCTTTCCTTTCTTTCTCTTTATTCTTCTCTCATGTAATACATCCTGACCACAGTTTCCTTCCCTCCACTCCCCCAGTTTCTCCCCTCCTACTCTTTCTCCCATGCTCATTCTCCCTCCATTTCTCTTCAGCCACAGAAAACCTCTAGGAGACATCAACCAAGCATGGCAAAACATGATACAGTACAGCAAGGCAAAAGCCCTGATATTGAGGCTTGTCAAGGCAACCTAATAGGAGAAAATGGTCCCTAAGAGCAGGCAAAAGACCCAGAAACACACCCACTACCACTGATACGAGTTCCATGAAAACATAAAGCTAATAGCCCATACCATACACGCAGAGGATCTGGTGCAGACACATGCAGGATGAGCCCTCCTTAGTTGATTCGGTAGGTCATGTTCTCCTGGTGTCCTCCATCCCCTCTTATTCTCACAATCTTTTCTCCCCAACTTCCATGGAGTTCTTTGTAGTCACGAGCTTTTCCATCCAGTCCATTTGTTCCCAGAAATAATAACTCTGAGACTTAATTATTTATGAAATAATGCCTAGGCCATATCCTTTGGTTCATTTCCCATCTAGCTCACAACTTATAACCCATTTATTCTATTCTATGTGTGCCACATAGCTGGTTACCTCTCCTCAGTTTCACGTGTCTGCCTCTTCAGATTTCAGGGTGACTCTGTTCCTGTGCCTGACTCTATCCCATAGTTCCTCTCTCCCTACCAGAACTGTCACCTCCTATTTTCTGTCTCAGCTAATAGGCCATCTAATTTTTATTGACAGCTGATTCTTCTATTCAGTACACAAAAGACTGTTTCTACATTTTCCTGACTTCTGATAGCAGAGACCTAATGGAGACCTCCAATTTAGACTCTCTCTTTCTGTATAGTGTCTGTCTATGGGTCTCTATACTCACCCTCATAAGCTGCTAGAGGAAGCTTCTCTGATGAATACTGGTCAAGCCATTGATCTATGAGTATAGCAGAGTACCATAAGGACTTATTTCATTGATTTTTTTTCCAGTTGTGTTTGGGTTTTTCAGTGTCTGGTTCCTGACCATTTAGGCAGTGTTGGGCTTGGGGTCCATCTTATGGTGTGGGCCTTAAGTTAAACCAAAATATTGGTTGTACACTCCCACAATTTCTGCACCACCATTGCCCCAACACATCTTGCAGTCTGGAAAGATTGTAGGTCAAGAATTTTGAGGCTGGATTGGTGTTCAGGTTTCTCTTTCTGTAGTCTGCAGAGTATCTTCTCACACCAGAGTCTAGAATGCTCACACCAGCTCGACCTCTTCACTTTCAATAAGCTTTATGGATGTTTTACCCAGGGTATACCCTCAGACAACAACTCAACCAAATGCAACCCAGTCCCACCACTGCAAGCCTTGCCAGGTTACAAAAGATGGCCAGTTCAGACTCTGTATCCTCTGTAACTATGTGTCCTCGCAAGGGTTACCTTCATATATTCCAGGAAGTTTACACTGCACCGTTTCCATTGCTTCATAATGAACCCCAGTTACAACTGTATCTCTTCACGTTCTCTTCCCCCACCTCCACATAATACTTCCTACTCCCATTCCAAGCTGTTCCCAGGCCACCCATAAAATTTTTTTTAATTTTCCTTTCCTAGGGAGGTTCACACATCTCTCCTAGAGCCCTCCTCTTTAACCACTCTGAATCTCCTGTTTTTAGCCTGGTTATCATTTATTTAACAACTACTATCCACTTATAAATGAACACATCTTGTATTTGTCTTCTGGGTCTTCGTTATCTTATGCAGGATGAATTTTCTAGTTCCATTCATTTGCCTGAAAATTTCATGATGTCATTTTAAAAATAATCCATTTTGTATCACATTTAAAAATAATCTATTCTTTACTTGAGTGATATCTATGTTGCTCCCAGTTTCCAGCTAATATAAAAAAACTGCTATTAACATAGGTGAGCAAGGGTCTTTGTGATAAGACAGAGCAACTTTTGAGTATATACCAAAGAATGGCATAGCTAAATCTTGAGGTAGGTCCATACCCAATTTTCTGAGGAAGCACATTATTGGTTTCCATAGTGTCTGTACAGGTTTACACTCTTCCCAGAAATGGAAGAATGTTCTCTTTGCTCCATATTCTCACCAGCATGAACTGCCACTTGTGTTTTTGATCTTAGCCATTCTAATAGGTGTAAGATGGAATTTCAAAGTAGTTTTGATTTGCATTTCTCTGATGGCTAAGGATGTTGAACATTTTAAATGTGTTTCTCATTTATTTGAGATTCCTTTATTGAGAGTTCACTGTTTAAATCTGTACTCCATTTTTATATTGGGTTATTTCTTGATATCTTGATTTCTTTACACATTTTGGATATTAGACCTCTATCAGATGTAGAATTGGTGAAAGTTTTTTTCTACTCTGCAGGCTGCCTCTTTGTCCAATTGATTGTGTGCTTTGCCATAGAGAAGCTTTTCAGTTTTATGTTGTTATATATTTTAAATCTTGATTTTAGTGCCTGTGCTATCGATGATCAGTTCAGGAGGTTGTTTCCTGTGCCAATGTGTTCAAGGCTGTTCCCTCCTTCTCCTATCAGGTTCAGTGTATTTGGTTTTATGTCAATTTCTTTTATCTTCTTGGACTTGGGTTTAGTGTGGGGTAATAAGTATAGATTAATTTGCATCCTTCTGTGTTCAGACACACAGTTAGACCAGCAATATTTGTTGAAGATGCTTTCTTTTTTTCATTGCATATTTCTGGCTTCTTTAAAAATAAAAACCCAGGTGTCCATAGGTGTGTGAATTTATGTTTGAGTCTTTAATTCAATTCCATTGATACATCTGTCTGTTTTTATTCTAGCATCATGCCATTTTATTAGTAAAGCTCTGTAGTAAAGCTTGAAATCAGGGATGGTGATGCAACCAGACATTCTACAGGATTGTTGTAGCTATACTGGAGTTTTTGTTTTTTCCATACAAAGTTAATAATTGTCCTTACAAAGTGTGAGAATAATTGAATTGAAATTTTGAAGGAAATTGCATTGACTCTGTAGATTGCTTTTGGTAGTATAGATATTTTTAATAAGTTAATTTTAGCAATTTGTAGGTGTGGGAGTTCTTACTATCTTCTGATATCTCCTTCGACTTTCTTCAAAGACTTGAAGTTTTTATTATACAAGTCTTTCACTTGCCTGGTTAGTTATCACTAACCCCGAGATATTTTATATTATTTGAGCCCATTGTAGAGAAGGTTGTTTCCCTGATTCTTTTCTAAGTCTATTTGACATTTGTATATAGAGACTCTACTGTTTTGGCTGTGTTCATTTTTTGAATTAATCTTGTTTCCAACCACTTTGTTGAAAGTGTTTATCAGCTGTAGAAGTTCCCTACTGAGTGTTTAAAATCTCACATGTATACTGTCATAGCATCTGCAAATAATATCATTTCCAGTTGGTCTGCTTCAGTTGTGTTAATGCTCTAGCTAAAACTTCAAATACTATATTGTATAGATTGGAGACATGGGAAAAATTGTCTTGTTCTTGAGTTTAGTGGAAATGCTTTGCTTCTCTCCATTTAATTTAATATTGGCTATAGGCTTGCTGTAAATTGTCCTTAGGTATGTCCCTTGTACCGCTAATCTCTCTAGTTCTTTTTATCATGAAGGGGTGTTGCATTTAGTCAGTGCCCTTTTTTGGCATGTAATGAGACAATAATGTTTTTCCTTCTTTCAGTTTAATTATAGGGTAGATTATTCGTATGTTGAATCATCCCCGAATCTCTGGGAAGAAGCCTAGTTGATCATGGTGGACGATCTTTTCTATGTATTTTTGATTGATTGTCTGGCCTTGGCCTTTTTTTTTGAGGTGGGAGGTCAGGGGGTTGGGAATCTTTTAATGACTGATTCTATTTCATCAGGGATTACAAAATTTAAATTGTTTATATGATCTTGGTTTAACTTTGATAAATTGTTCCAGTCTAGAAAAAGGTCCATTTCTTTTAGATTTTCTAATTTGGTAGAGTACAGGATTTTGAAGTAAGACCTCATGATTTTCTGTATTTCCTCTGTGTCTGTTGTTAAGTCCACTTTTTTGTTTCTGATTTCACTACTTTGCATATTTTTTCACTGTCTTTTAGTTAGTTTAAATAAGTGTTTGTAAGTCTTGTTTATTTTCTCAAAGAATCAACTCTTTGCTTCATTGATATTTTTATTGTTCCCTTTGTTCCTATTTTATTGATTTTGGCCCTCAGTTTGATTATTTCTTCTGTCTACTTCTCTTGTATACACTCATTTCATTCTGTTCTAGACCTTTGAGGTGTGCTGCTAAATTGCTAGTATGAGATCACTTCATGAAATTTTTTTAAAAATTTTTTCTACTTTATTTACATTTCAAATGTTTTCCCCTTTCCAGATCTCCCATTTGGAACCTCCCTATTCCATCCCCCCTCCCCTGCCTCTATGGGGATATTCCCCCACCAACCCACCCACCCACTCTCATCTTCCCTCCTTGGAATTCTCCTATACTGGAGGATCTAACACCCTCAGGCCCAAGGGCCTCTCCTCTCCCTGATGTCTAACAAGACCCTCCTCTGCAGCATATGTGGCCAGCACCACGGGTCATTCCATGTGTATTCTTTGGTTGGTGGATCAGTCTCCAGGAGAATCAGGGGGTCAGGACAGTTGACACTGTTGCTGCCTTTCTGGGGATGCAAACTCCCTCAGCTCCTTCAGTTCCTTCTCCAACTCCTCCATCTGGGACCCTACGTTTAGCCCAATGGTTGCTAGAAGTGACTCTTGGGTATTTCAAACTTTTGGAATAATAACCACTTATCAGTGAGTACATACCATGCTCATTCTTTTGTGACTGCATTACCTCGCTCAGGATATTTTCAAGTTCCATCTATTTGCCTAAGAATTTCATGAAGTCATTGTTTTTAATAGCTGAGTAGTATTCCATTGTGCAAATGTACCACATTTTTTGTATCCATTCCTGTGTTGAAGGACATCTGGGTTGTTTTCAGCTTCTGGCTATTATAAATATGGCTGCTGCGAACATAGTGGAACATGTGTCTTTATTACATGTTGAAGCATCTTCTAGGCATATGCCCAGGGTGGAATAGCTGGGTCCTCAGGTAGTATTATGTTCATTTTTCTGAGGGTCCACCAAACTGATTTCCAGCGAGGTTGTATCCGCTTGCATTCTCACCAGCAATGGAGGAGTGTTTCTCTTTCTCCACATCCTTGCTAAAACCTGCTGTCACCTGAGGTTTTTTTTTTCACATTTTATTTACATTTCAAATGTTTCAAAAGTTGCCATTTTGTCCTATTTATAGTGTCATTTGCCTTACAGAAGCTTTGTAATTTTATGAGGTCCCATCTGTCGATTCTTGATCTTAGAGCACAAGCCATTGGTGTTCTGTTCAAGAACTTTTCCCCTGTGCCTATATGTTTAAGACTTTTCCTCATTTTCTCTTCTATTAGATTCAGTGTATCTGGTTTTATGTGGAGGTCCTTGATCCACTTGGACTTGAGCTTTGTACAGGGAGATAGGAATGGATCAATTCACAATCTTCTACATGTAGACTGACAGTTGAACCAGCACCATTTTTTGAAGATGCTGTCTTTTTTCCACTGGATGTTTTTAGCTCCTTTGTCAAAGATCAAGTGACCATAAGTGTGTGGGTTCATTTCTGGGTCTTCGATTCTATTCCATTGATCTACCTGCCTGTCACTGTACCAATACCATGAAGTTTTTATCACTACTGCTCTGTAGTACAGATTGAAGACAGGGAGGCTGATTCTCCCAGAAGTCCTTTTATTGTTGAGAATAGTTTTTGCTATCCTGGATTTTTTGTTATTCCATATGAATTTAAGAATTGCTCTTTCTAAGTCTATGAAAAATTGAGTTGGGATTTTAATGGGCATTGCATTGAATCTGTAGATTGCATTCGGCAGGATGGCCATTTTAACTATATTAATCCTGCCAATCCATGAGCATGGGAGATCTTTCTATCTTCTGAGGTCTTCATCAATTTCTTTCTTTAGAGACTTGAAGTTCTTGTCATACAAATCTTTCACTTGTTTGGTAAGAGTCACACCAAGATATTTTATACTGTTTATGACAATTGTGAAGGGTGTCATTTTCCTAATTTCTTTCTCAGTCTGTTTATCCTTCTAGTATAGGAAGTCTACTGATTTGCTTGAGTTAATTTTGTATCTGGCCTCTTTGCTGAAGGTGGTTATCAGTTGTAGCAGATCTCTGTCAGAGTTTTTTGGGTCACTTAAGTATACCATCATATCATCTGCAAATAGTGATATTTTGATTTCTTCCTTTCCAATTTGTGTCCCTTTGATCTCCTTTTGTTGTCTGATTGCTTTAGCTAGAACTTCAAGTACTATATTGAATAGATAGGGAGAGAGAGGGCAGCCTTGTCTAGTCCCTGATTTTAGTGGGATTGCTTCGAGTTTCTCTCCGTTTAGTTTGATATTGGCTACTGGTTTGCTGTATATTGCTTTAACTCTGTTTAGGTATGCTCCTTTAGTTCCTGATCTTTCTGAGACTTTTATCATGAAGGGATGTTGAACTTTGTCAAATGCTTTTTCAGCATCTAACAAAATGACTATGTGGTTTTTTTCTTTGAGTTTATTTATGTAGTGGATTACATTGATGGATTTCCAGGTATTAAACCATCCCTGCATCCCTGGGATGAAGCCTACTTGATCATGGTGAATGATCGTTGTGATCTGTTCTTGGATTTGGTTTGCAAGAATTTTATTGAGTATTTTTGCTTCGATATTCATAAGGGAAATTGGTCTGAAGTTTTCTTTGATTGTTGGGTCTTTGTGGGTTTTGGTATCAGTGTAACTATGGCCACATAGAATGAATTGGGTAGTGTTCCTTCCATTTCTATTTTGTGGGATAGCTTGAAGAGTATTGGTATTAGGTCTTCTTTGAAGGTCTGACAGAATTCTGTACTAAACCCATCTGGTCCTGGGCTGTTTCTGGTTGGGTGACATTTAATGACTGCTTCTCTTTCTTTAGGGGTTATGTGACTGTTTAGATGGTTTATCTGATCCTGACTTAATTTTGGCAATTGCTATCTGTCTAGAAACTCATCCATTTCCTCCAGATTTTCCCATTTTGTTGCGTATAGGCTTTTGTAGTCGGACCTGATGATATTTTTAGTTTCCTCAGAATCTGTTGTTATATCTCTCTTTTCATCTCTAATTTTATTAATTTGCACACTGTCTCTGTGCCCTCTGGTTATTCAGGCTAAGGGTTTATCTATCTTGTTGATTTTCTCAAAGAACTAGCTCCTGGTTTTGTTTATTCTTTGTATAGTTCTTTTAGTTTCCAATTGGTTGATTTCAGCCCTTAATTTGATTATTTCCTGCCTTGTACTCCTCTTGGATGTATTAGTTTCTTATTGTTCTAGAACTTTCAAGTGTGCTGTTAAGCTGTTAGTATATTCACTCTCCAGTTTCTTTTTGGAGGCATTCAGAGGTATGAGTTTTCCTCTTAACACTGCTTTCATTGTGTCCCATAGGTTTGGGTAAGTTGTACTTTCATTTTCACTAAATTCTAGGAAGTCTTTAATTTCTTTCCTTATTTCTTCCTTGACCATGTTATTATCGAGCAGAGCATTGTTCAGCTTCCGTGTGTATGTGAGCTTTCTGTTATTGTTGTTGCCATTTGAAGATGAACCTTAATCCACAGTGATCTGCTAGAAGGCATGGAATTATTTCAATCTTCTTATATCTGTTGAGGTTTGTTTTGTGACCAATTATATGATCACTTTTGGAAAAGGTACCATGAGGTGCTGAGAAAAAGGTATATTCTTTTGATTAAGGATGAAATGTTCTATAGATATCTGTTAAATCCATTTGGTTCATAGCGTCTGTTAGTTTCACTGTGTCTCTGTTTAGTTTATGTTTCCAAGATCTGTCCATTGTTGATAGTGGGGTGTTGAAGTCTTCCATTATTCTTGTGTGAGGTGCAATATGTGCTTTGAGTTTTAGTAGAGTATCTTTTATGAATTTGGGAGCTCTTCCATTTGGGGCATAGATGTTCAGAATTGAGAGTTCCTCTTGGTAGATTTTTCCTTTGATGAGTATGAAGTGTCCTTCTTTATCTTTTTTGATGACTTTTGGTTGAAAGTCAATTTTATCCAATATTAGAATGGCTACTCCAGCCTGTTTCTTGGGGACATTTGCCTGGAAAATTGTTTTCCAGTTCTTTACTCTGAGGTAGTGTTTGTTTTTAACACAGTAGTGCGTTTCCTGGATGCAGCCAAATGCTGGATCCTGTTTATGCATTCAGTCTGTCAGTCTATGTCTTTTTATTGGGGAATTGTGTTTATTGCTGTTAAGAGATATTAAAGAATAATGATTGTTGTTTCCTGTTATTTTTGATGTTGTTTATGTGGCTATCTTCTTTTGAGTTTGTTGAAAGATTATTTACTTTCTTGCTTTTTCTTGAGTGTAGTTTCCCTCCTGAGTTGGTTTTTTCTTGAGTTGGCATTTCCCATGTATTATTCTTTGTAGGGCTGGGTTTGTGGAAACATCCTGTGCAAATTTGGATTTGTCATAGAATATTTTTGTTTCACCATCTATGATTATTGAGAGTTTTGCTGGGTATAGCAGCCTGGGCTGGCATTTGTGTTCTCTTAGAGTCTGTATGAGATCTGCCCAGTTTCTTCTAGCTTTCATAGTCTCTGGTGAGAAGTCTGGTGTAATTCTGATAGGTCTGCCTTTATATGTTACTTGTCCCTTTTCCCTTACTGCTTTTAATATTCTTTCCTTGTTTTGTGTATTTGCTGTTTTGACTATAATGTGACGGGAGGATTTTCTTTTCTGGTCTAGTCTGTTTGGTGTTCTGTAGGCTTCTTGTATATTTATGATCATCTCTTTCTTTAGGTTAGGGAAGTTTTCTTCTATAATTTTGTTGAAGATATTTACTGGTCCTTTAAGTTGGGAGTCTTCACTCTCTTCTATACCTATTATCCTCAGGTTCTGTCTTCTCATTGCATCTTAGTTATCTTGGATGTTTTAGGTTAGGAGATTTTTGCTTTTTGTGTTTGCTTTGACTGTTGTGTCCATGTTTTCTATGGTATCTTCCACGCCTGAGATTCTCTCTTCAATCTCTTGTATTCTGTTGGTGATGCTTGCATCTATGACTCCTGATTTCTTTCCTATGTTCTCTAACTCCAGTGTTGTCTCCCTTTGTGATTTCTTTATTGTTTCTATTTCTGTTTTTAATTCCTGAATGGTTTTGTTCATTTGTTTGATTGTGTTTTCCTGTAATTCTTTAAGGGATTTTTGTGTGTCCTCTTTAAGGGTTTCCAGTTGTTTATCTGTGTTCTCTTGCATTTCTTTAAGGGAGTTATTTATTTCCTTCTTATAATCTTCTATCATCCTCTTGATAAGTGATTTTAAGTCTGAGTCTTCCTTTTCTGGTGTGTTGGGGTATCCAGGGCTGTCTATGGTGGGAGAGCTGGGTTCTGATGATGCCAAGTAGTCTTGGTTTCTGTTCCTTGTGTTCTTGCCCTTGTCTTTTGCCATCTGGTTATCTCTGGTTTTAGCTGGTCTTTCTCTCTCTGACTGTGGCTTGTCTTTCCTACAAGCCCAGGTGTCAGTATTCCTTGGAGACCAGTTTTCTTTCCCAGCTCTTCCTCAGTCCCTGTGTCTGGAGTCCTCCTGTTGCTGGCTTTTCCACACAAGTTGGTGGCTCACTTTCTCCCTGTGCTGTTTGGCAATGGAGGCCTGGTGGCCCAGGCAGAGGTCCCCTGCCACAGGTGGAAGCTGGCAGGCTCTTATATCCCGGCTGTTCTTTAGTCCCTGCGTCCGGAGTCCTCCCATGGTTTTTTTTTTTTTTTTTAATGTAAGCACTTAGTGATATAAACTTTCCTCTTAGTAGTGCTTTCAGCATGTCCCATTAGTTTGGATATGTTGTGTTTTCATTTTCATTGAATTCTAGAAAGTCTTTATTTTCTTTTTTCATTTATGTCTTGACCCATTTTTCATTCAGTAGAGAGTTGTGTTTTCATGAGTTTGTAAGCTTTTTGTTCTTTCTGTTGTTAATATCCAGGCTTTATGAATGGTGGTCTGATAAGATGCAGGAGGTTATTTCAATTATCTTGTATCTATTAAAACTTGCTTTATGAAAGAGTATGTGGTCATATTTTGAGAAAGTTTCATGAGTCAATGAGAGGGAGGTATATGATTTTATTTTGGGGTGGAATGTTCTATTATTAACTAAATATGTTTGGTTCATTTGGTTTGTTTTTACTTCTATTTTTATTACCTCAATTGATTTATTTATTCACTTTACATCCCTATCACAACCTCCCCCTCCCCCAGTACCCACTCACACAGCTTCTTTTTCTTCTTCTTCCTCTTTGAGAAGGGGGAGTCCCCACTCTATCACCTTATTGTGGCATATCAGTTCAGAGTAGGACTAGGCACATCCTCTCCCACTGAGGCCAGACAAGGAGGCCCAGTTAAGTGAACACAGGCAGGGAACAGATTTAAGGACATCCCTTGCTTCAGTTGTTGGGGACCTGCATGAAGACTGAGCTGCACATCTGCTACATATGTGTGAAGGCCTAGGTCCAACCTATGTATGCTCTTTAGTTGGTGGTTTAGTTTCTGGAAGCCCCCAAGAGTCCAGGCCAGTTGAGACTCTTGGTCTTCCTTTGGAGGTCATATCACCTCCAGGTCCCTTGATCCTTACCCCAATTCTTCCACAAGACTCCTTGAGTTCCATCTAATGTTTGGCTATGGGTCTCTGCATTTGCTTCAGTCAGCTGCTGAGTGGATCCTCTCAGAGGACAGTTATGCTAGGCTCTTGTCTGCAAGAACAAGAGAGTATCAATAATTCCTGACAGAAAAAAATCCAGAAAATCTGGGAAATCATGAAAAGATCAATTCTAAAATAAAAGAATACAGGAAGAAGAATAATCCCAACTGAAAGGCCCAGAAAATATTTTCAACAGAATTGGAGAAAAAAAATTTTTAATCTGAAGAAGGAGTTGCCTATAAAAGTAAAAGAAGCATACAGAACACCAAATAAATTGGGCCAGAAAAGAAAGTTCCTTTGCCGCTGAACAATCAAAACACTAAACATACAGAACAAAGAATATTAAAAAATGCAAAGGAGCTGGACAGTGGCAGTTCACAACTTTAATACCACCATGCAGGAGGCAGAGACAGGGATATCTCTGAGTTTGAGGACAGCTTGGTCTACAGATGGAGTTCCAGGTCTGCAAGGGCTACACAGAGAAACCCTGTCTCAAAAGAACATACCACAAGGACACTTGCTCCAGTATGTTCATAGCAACTTTATCCATAATAGCCAGAAACTGGAAACAACCCAGATGTTCCTCAACTGAAGAATGAATAAAGAAAATGTGGTACATTTACACAATAAAATACTACTTAGCTATTAAAAACAAGGACATCATAAAAATTTCAAGCAAATGAATAGAACTAGAAAATATCATCCAAAGTGAGGTAACACAGACTCAGAAAGATATGCATGGTATGTACTTACTTACAAGTGGATAGTAGCTATAAAATAAAGGGATAGCCATCCTACAATCCATAGACCCATAGAAGCTAAGTAACAAGGAGAGCACAAGGGAGGGTACTTGAATCTCATTCAGAGGAGGAAATAAAATAGACAACAGAAGTGGATGGAAAGAGGGAACTGGGTAGTAGAGAAGATGGAGAGGGAACAGTTGTGGGGATCAGGTATGCATAGAGCAGGGTTAGGGTGAGAGGGCTGGGGAAAAGAAGAGAAATAGGAGGGAGCACCTCTGGGACAAGTCAGAGACTTAGAATGGGGGAGGCTTCTTGGAGGACCACCTACTGTAGCCAGGTAGGACCTCCAGTGGAGGGATAAGGACAGCAACTCACCAAAAAACCTTTGACCTAAAATTTGTCCTGTCTATAAGAAGTACAGGAACAAAGATGTAGGGCATCTAGCCACCTGAATTTGGGGTGGTTATAGGTCTAGGTGCTAATTTCTGAGTTTGTCTTGGCTGGGTGAATGTTTTGTTTCTTGGTTTCTGCTTCCAATGTGGAATTTTACTAGAGAGTGTGTTTGTTGTGTATTGCCTGATTTTCTGGCCTACTAAGCTGGTGGACTTAAGGTGAAAGCATGCTGGTGTTGGAGGCCTAGGGAAGGAAGGTAAGGGGAAGATTGTCTATTATTGTGATAGGCAAGACCCTGAGTATTGTGTCTGGATAACAGAGAGTAGGGAAGCCTGCCTGATCTTCTGGTAGGCATGTCCTGTGCTTGAGTAGGTTGTATCTCCCTGAACTGGGGGCTGGGATATAGCAGAGAGGTGGTGAGCGATAGGGTAGGGATGTCTGTGGAGTCCACAGGAGACAGTGGGAAGAGGAGCTGCAGTTTGTATTCTGTTGTTGTGCTAGAGGTTACCCTAAGAATTGCATTTGCAGTAAGAGACAGAGTGGGGAAGGTCTATAGACAACCTACCTCATCTTCTGGCAAGTGTCACCTACTGACATCTTTTTACTACATTTTAATCTCTTTTTTGTTTTTCAGTTTTCAAAAGTCTATGGCCCTGTGTTCACTCTATATTTGGGCAGGAAGCCTGCTGTGGTGTTACATGGATATGAAGCAGTGAAAGAAGCCTTGATTGATCATGGGGAAGAGTTTGCTGGAAGAGGAATATTTCCAGTAGCTGATAAGTTAACAAAAAACTGTGGTAAATGTTCACATACCAATATGTCCATGTGCCTAAGCACCCATGCATCCAATTGTGCTTATGCACTTATGTGTTCATATATGTGTTGATTGTGGTCATAGGGAATATGAGGATGGAAAGAAGACTTGAAATTTGTTCAATCCCAGCTTGGTTTTCTGTGTGGCAGCCACCCATCAGCCCCCTTTCTTCTCTGAGAACTCCCCACTCACTTCTGCTCTTCCTTTTAGGGGTTGTTTTCAGCAGTGGGAGGACCTGGAAAGAGATGAGACGCTTCTCACTCATGACTCTTCGAAACTTTGGGATGGGGAAGAGGAGCATTGAGGACCGAGTTCAAGAGGAGGCTCGCTGTCTTGTGGATGAGTTGAGGAAAACCAATGGTGGGTGTCACTCATCTCAGACTTTTGTCCTTTTATGAGATCCTCCAGAAATTTTGAGGCGGCTAGAGCTATCATTCTATGTTGTACCTCAGCCTTCATATGGAAAGTGTGATTTGTAGGGAAAAATAGGAGAGTGTATATATCTGTGATGCTTGTTTTATGGTGGGGTTGTGTCTGTTGTAGATGGTCTAAGCCATCATTTAATATCAATCTTTTCCAACTGTTTTGTTTTCAAATAACAAAATGATTATATGAATTTTTGTTGTGAGCTTATTTTCTGACTATTTAAGGACAATTATTTCCACTACTATAAATATTAATTTCACTAACAAACATGTTGCTTGTAATCACAACATCATACCGGTATAGAAAAGAAACCACATCGTGCATTTATCTTTAATTGGACTATATTTTACAATTGATGTATGTTATATCCATGCGTAAAATTCTGGCAGAATGTTGCCATGTAATACATTTTTTATTTGGCTATATCTTAATAAAGATTTATCAGTTCATGTTTTTTTGAAAGCATAGCATAATTTATATAAGATAGAATAAATTACTTCTTATTTTATGCTATTGATTTATATTTTTGAATAAATGTATGTTATTACATGATTTTAAAAAATAATGTTCAATTATCAGTGATGTATATAACTAGGCTTCATTATTGGTTCCATCTTTATTTATTTATCTCATTTCCCTTTATTTGCTGTATTAGGGATTACAAATTTATGGCAATACTTGTTTTCTCTTACTCTCAGGTTTACAAAGATTTTGAAGTACTTTCACAATGAAACATGAACTTGTTTTTAAATGCTGTCTTTCACATTAAGTGACAGAAGAGAAAAAAAATCAGATTTCTTTTCTGAGTCATACGTACATCCATGCTTCTTAAGTAAGCTTTATTTTGTCTTTTGACATAACAAAATATTTATTGATACAAAATTTCCAGCAGTGCTATAGTGTTTCAAGCACATAAAATTTTAATGACTAACTCAATTTCTTATTAACTAATGTTCCAGTATTTATGCAAAGTTCTTTTGATTCAAGTTATTTTTATTTAATATTTTGAGTTTTCTAAGTGTTTTAGTTATTTGATTATAGAGTCTTCCTCAAAGAATACACAAATGTTAAAATTTGGGATTATAGTTTTTGGTTATAGATTTACCATGATGGAAATTCACAGAAGGGGAACTTGAATCATTCCCTGGTTACTCCAAGGTCCCTGGCACATATGTAGCAGAGGACTGCCTTGTTTGGCCTTAGTGGGAGAGGATGGGCTTAATCCTGTAGAAACTTGATGTTCCAAGGAAGGAGGATGCTGAGGAGGGTGAGGTGAGGGTGGGTGGGTATGTAAGGGAGGGTGGGTGGGTAGAGGAGCACCCTCTTAGAGGAAAACAGGAGAGGGTATGGAGTGAAGAACTTTGGGAGGGGTACAAGAAAGGGGTAACTTTGGCATGTACATAAAATAATTTATAAAAATATAAATAAAAATGAAGCACAATAATAAAAATATGCTCCTGCTTTGCCAACTCCCTTCAATTTATGCAGTCTGGCACCTAAGCCTATGGAATGGTGCTAATCAGTGGGATGGGTCTTTGTACTCTACTGACATGTCCAGAAGCCCGTCTTCCTGATGTAAGAGCCTGTCACACTGATAATCAGTATTATGCGCCTCAGACAGTTAGTTCCTTTTATTATTTATTTATTTATTTATTTATTTATTTACTATTTTTGATACTTTATTTACATTTCAAAAGTTTCCACTCCCCTTTGGAACTCCCCTATCCTCTACTTCTGCCTCTATGAGGATATTCCCCCACCCACCCACTCACCCACCCACCCACTCTTGTCTTCCCTCCTTGGCATTCCCCTATACTGGAGCATCTAACACCCTCAGGCCTAAGGACCTCTCCTCCCTCTGATGGCTAACAAGACCCTCCTCTGCCACATATGTGGCCAGCACCATGGGTCTCTCCATGTGTATTCTTTGGTTGGTGATCCTGTCTCTGGGAGAATAGGGAGGACAGGCCAGTGGACACTGTTGCTCCCTCCAAGGAGCTGCCAACTCCCTCAGCTCCTTCAGTCTCTTCTCCAAGTCCTCCATGTGGGATCTCACACTAGCCCTAAGGTTGCTGTGAAGTGACTCTTGCGTATTCTGAACTTTGGGGCTAATAACCACTTATCAACGAGTATATACTGTGTTCATTTTTTTCTGACTGAGTTACCTTGCTCAGGTTGATATTTTCAAGTCTCATCCATTTGCCTAAGAATTTCATGAAGTCATTGTTTTTAATAACTGAGTAGTATTCCATTGTGTAAATGTACCACATTTTCTGTATCCATTCCTCTGTTGAGGGACATCTGGGTTGTTTCCAGCTTCTAGCTATTATAAATATGGCTGCTATGAACATAGTGGAACATGTGTCTTTATTACATGTTGGAGCATCTTCTGGGTATTTGCCCAAGAGTGGAATAGCTGGGTCCTCAGGTAGTATTATGTTCATTTTTCTGAGGGTCCACAATACTGATTTCTGGGGAGGTTGTATCATCTTGCAATCCCACCAGCAATGGAGTAGTGTTCCTTTTTCTCCACTTCCTCACCAACATCTGCTGTCACCTGAGTTTTTGATCTTAGCCTTTCTGATTGGTGTGAGGTGGACTCTCAGGGTTGTTTTGATTTGCATTTCCCTGATGACTAAGAATGTTGCACATTTCATTAGGTGCTTCTCAGTCCTTCTAGTTTCCTCAGTTGAGAATTCTCTGTTTAGCTCTCTTCCCCATTTTTTGGTAAGGTTATTTGTATCTCTGGAGTCTAACTTCTTGTGTTCTTTGTATATATTGGGTATTAGCCCTTTAACAGATGAAGGATTGGTAAAGATCTTTTCCCAATCTATTGGTTTGCAGTTTGTCCTATTTACAGTGTCCTTTGCCTTACAGAAGCTTTGTAATTTCATGAGGTCCCATTTGTCGATTCTTGATCTTAGAGCATAAGCCATTGGTGTTCTGTTCAGGAACTTTCCCCTGTGCCCATGTGTTTGAGAGTTTTCCCCACTTTCTCTTCTATTAGGTTCAGTGTATCTGGTTTTATGTGGAGGTCCTTGATCCACTTGGACTTGATCTTTGTACAGGGAGATAGGAATGGATCAATTTGCATTCTTCTACATGTAGACCACCAGTTGAACCAGCACCATTTGTTGAAAATGCTGTCTTTTTTCCACTGGATGATTTTAGCCCCTTTGTCAAATATCAAATGACTGTAAGTATGTGGGTTCATTTCTGGGTCTTCAATTCTATTCCATTCATCTATCTGCCTGTGACTGTACCAATACCATGCAGTTTTTTAATCACTCTGTAATACAGCTTGCGGTCAGGGGAGGCTGATTCCCCCAGAAGTCCTTTTATTGTTGAGAATAGTTTTTGCTATCCTGGGCTTTTTGTTATTCCATATAATTTGAGAATTGCTCTTTCTAAGTCTATGAAGAATTGAGTTAGAATTTTGATGGGGATTGCATTGAATCTGTAGATTGTTTTTGGCAGGATGGTCATTTTAACTACACTAATCCTGCCAATTCATGGGCATGGGAGATTTTTCTGTCTTCTGAGGCCTTCTTTGATTTCTTTCTTTAGTGACTTGAAGTTCTTGTCATACAGATCTTTTACTTGTTTGGTTAGAATCACACTAAGACACTTTATATTGTTTGTGACAATTGTGAAGGGTGTCATTTCACTAATTTCTTTCTCAGCCTGTTTATCCTTCAAGTATAGGAAGGTTACTGATTCACTTGAGTTAATTTTGTATCCGGCCTCTTTCCTGAAGGTGGTTATCAGTTGTAGCAGATCTCTGTCAGAGTTTTTTGGGTCACTTAAGTATACCATCATATCATCTGCAAATAGTGATATTTTGATTTCTTCCTTTCCAATTTGTGTCCCTTTGATCTCCTTTTGTTGTCTGATTGCTTTAGCTAGAACTTCAAGTACTATATTGAATAGATAGGGAGAGAGAGGGCAGCCTTGTCTAGTCCCTGATTTTAGTGGGATTGCTTCGAGTTTCTCTCCGTTTAGTTTGATATTGGCTACTGGTTTGCTGTATATTGCTTTTACTCTGTTTAGGTATGCTCCTTTAGTTCCTGATCTTTCTGAGACTTTTATCATGAAGGGATGTTGAACTTTGTCAAATGCTTTTTCAGCATCTAACAAAATGACTATGTGGTTTTTTTCTTTGAGTTTATTTATGTAGTGGATTACATTGATGGATTTCCAGGTATTAAACCATCCCTGCATCCCTGGGATGAAGCCTACTTGATCATGGTGAATGATCGTTGTGATCTGTTCTTGGATTTGGTTTGCAAGAATTTTATTGAGTATTTTTGCTTCGATATTCATAAGGGAAATTGGTCTGAAGTTTTCTTTGATTGTTGGGTCTTTGTGGATTTTGGTATCAGTGTAACTATGGCCACATAGAATGAATTGGGTAGTGTTCCTTCTGTTTCTATTTTGTGGAATAGATCGGAGAGTATTGGATTAGGACTTCTTTGAAGGTCTGATAGAATTCTGCATTGAACCCATCTGGTCCTGGCCTTTTTTTTTTTTTTTTTTTTTTTTTTGGTTGGGAGACTTTAGTGACTGCTTCTATTTCTTTAGGGGTTATGTGACTGTTTAGATGGTTTATCTGATCCTGACTTAACTTTGGTATTTGGTATCTGTCTACAAATTTGGCCATTTCCTCCAGATTTTCCAATTTTGTTGCATATAGACTTTTGTAGTAGGATCTGATGATTTTTTTAATTTCCTCAGAATCTGTTGTTATACCTTTCTTTTCATTTCTAATTTTGTTAATTTGGATACTGTCTCTTTGTCTTCTGGTTAGTCTGGCTAAGGGTTTATCTACCTTGTTGATTTTCTCAAAGAACCAACTCCTAGTTTTGTTGATTCTTTGTATAGTTCTTTTAGTTTCTACTTGGTTGATTTCAGCCCTTAATTTGATTATTTCCTGCCTTCTACTCCTCTTAAGTGTATTAGCTTCTTTTGATCTATAGCTTTTCGGTGTGCTGTTAAGCTGCTAGTATATGCTCTCTCCAGTTTCTTTTTGGAAGCACTCAGAACTATGAGTCTTCCTCTTAACACTGCTTTCATAGTATCCCATAAGTTTGGGTATGTTGTTCAGCTTCCATATGTGTGTGGGCTTTCTGTTGTTGTTATTGTTGCCATTGAAGACCAGCCTTAATTCGTAGTGATCTGATAGGAGACAGAGGATTATTTCAATCTTCTTATATCTGTTGAGATTTGTTTTGTAACCAATTATATGGTCAATTTTGGCAAAGGTATCTTGAGGTGCTGACAAGAAGGTATATGCTTTTGATTTAGGATTAAATGTTGTATAGATATCTGTTAAATACGTTTGGTTCATAACATCTGTTAGTTTCACTCTGTCTCTGTTTAGTTTGTGCTTCCAAGATCTGTCCGTTTTTGAGAGTGGGGTGTTGAAGTTTTCCACTATTATTGTGTGAGGTGCAATGTGTGCTTTGTGCTTTAATGAATTTTCTTTTATGAATGTAGGTGCCCTTGCTTTCGGGGCATTGATGTTCAGAACTAAGAGTTCTTCTTGGTAAATTTTTCCTTTGATGAGTATCAAGTGTCCTTCCTTATCTTTTTTGATGACTTTTTGTTGAAAGTCTATTTTATCCAATATTAGAGTGGCTACCCCAGCCTGTATCATGGGATCATTTGCCTGGAAAATTGTTTTACAGTCATTTACTCTGACGTAGTGTTTGTCTTTAAGATGGAGATGTGTTTCCTGGGTACAGCAAAATGCTGGGTCTTGTTTATGGATCCAGTCTGTCAATCTATGTCTTTTTATTGAGGAATTGAGTCCATTGATGTTAAGAGATATTAAGGAATAGTGATTGTTGCTTCTTGTTATTTTCGATGTTATTTTTATGTTTGCGTGACTATCTTCTTTTGAGTTTGTTGAAAGAGTACTTTCTTGCTTTTTCTAGGGTGTAGTTTCCCTCCTTGAATTGTTGTTTTCCATCTATTATTGTTCGTAGGGCTGGGTTTGTGGAAACATACTGTGCAAATTTGGTTTTCCTATAGAATATTTTGTTTTCACCATCTATGATAATTTAGAGTTTTGCTGGGTATAGCAGACTGGGCTGGCATTTGTATTCTCTTAGGATCTGTATGAGATCTGCCCAGGATCTTCTAGTTTTCATAGTGTCTGGTGAGAACTGGTGTAATCCTGATAGGTCTGCCTTTATATGTTTCTTGAACTTTTTCCCTTACTGCTTTTAATATTTTTTCCTTTTTTTTTGTATTTGGTGTTTTGACTATAATGTGACAGGAGGAATTTCTTTTCTGGTCTGTAGCCTTCTTGTATATTTATATTCATCTCTTTCTTTAGGTTATGGAAGTTTTCTTTTATAATTTTCTTGAAGATATTTACTGGTCCTTTAAGTTGGGAATCTTCACTCTCTTTTATACCTCTTATCCTCAGGTTCTGTCTTCTCATTGTATCCTGGATATCCTGGATGTTTTGGGTTAGAAGCTTTTTGCATTTTGCATTTTTCTTTGAGTGGTGTGTTAATGTTTTTTATGGTATCTTCTGCACCTGAGATTCTCTCTTCTATCTCTTGTATTCTGTTGGTGATGCTTGCATCTATGACTCCTGATCTCATTCCTAGGTTTTTTTTTTAACTCCAGGGTTGTCTCCCTTTGTGATTTCTTTATTGTTTCTATTTCTATTTCTAGCTCCTGGATGGTTTTCTTCATTTCCTTCATCTGTTTGATTGTGTTTTCCTGTAATTCTGCCCATTTGATTGTTTTCCTGTAATTCTTTAATGGATTTTTGTGTTTCCTCTTTAAGGGCTTCTAGTTGTTTACCTGTATTCTCTTGTATTTCTTAGTGGGAGTTATTTATTTCCTACTTAAAATCTTCTATCATCATCATGAGATGTGATTTTAAATCTGAGTCTTGCTTTTCTGGTGTGTTGGGGTATCCAGGGCTTGCTGTGGTGGAAGAACTGGGTTCTGATGATGCCAAGTTGCCTTGCTTTCTGTTTCTTATGTAATTGCCCTTTCCCTTCACCATCTGGTTATCTCTGGGGTTAGCTGGTCTTACTCTCTCTGACTGTGTCTTTTCCCTCCAGCAAGCCTCAGTGTCAATATCCCTTGAAGACCAGCTCTCTCTGAAAGGAATTTGGGTTTGAAGAGCTGTGGTACAGTGTCAGCTCTGGGGTGCAGACAGAAACCAGAAGGATCTAGTCCCCAGGTGTCCTTTGTTTCCTGTGTCCTGATGGCTCTGCAAGGGTCCCTCTTGTTCCAGTGAATTTGAACAGACGTGTTGGTCTTGCCTGTGCTTGAAGGTGTGTAGGCACTCCAGGGATACCAGCTCACTCCTGGCACTATTTAAATATGGAGCCCTGTGTCACAGGATCCTCTCCCTGGCCACGAAGAAAAAAAACAGTAGCTCACTCCTCAGTCTCTGTGTCCTGGGGATTTCAGGTGGGTCCTTCTGTGCAAACAGGCCTGCCTGCATTCCTGGGAGTCTAGCTTTCTCCTGGCACTATTTGGTTATGGAGCCCTGGTGGCCCAGGCAGAGGTCTCCAGTCACAGATGGAGACCAGAAGGTTCATTTCCCTGGCTATTTCTCAGTCCCTGTGTCTCAAGGATTCAGTTCAAATCCCACTGAGCAGTGTTGCTCCTCTTACCCTCTCTCACAGGTTTTTCTACACTCCTGGAAGGCTAGCTTTCACCCAGCTCTATTTGGCTATGGAACTCTGGTGGCCCAGGCAGAGGTCTCCTTCATAGATGGAAACCAGAAGGCTCCATAGTTCCTTTTCAATGGGGGGAAATTATAGGAGGCTTTTTGACATAGAAGAAAGAATTAAAACTTTATTTCTTACTTTTGCTTACTTTCTTTTGGTAGCATATTTCAAACGATTTTTTCCATCCAAATTTTGCTCTAAGAAATCAATTTTATATTTAATGCTTTTTTATATAATTTTCATGTCACATAACATAGATGTATTTCATTTTCATGTTAGTTTTTCCAATACATGAACTTGACACGATCTCTATTTATTGTTTTCTACAGGCTAAAGACATGAATCTTTTCTGTGCTACATATAAGTGTTTCTAGGTTCCTATAATGCACCTCCCCCTTTTGGAGGGGATGATTTTTCCCTTACATTTTTATTAGTTCTTTGAGAAGTTTGTACAGTGCATTTTGATCATACTCATCCTCAAACTATTCCCAGATCCATTCTGCCTTCCATCCCCATTCATCTTTGTACTATGTTGTTTAGAGGCTTCACAAATAGACATGACTAACTTCTAGCCTTGGATTGCTGAAGATTTGCAGAGTCCTTTTTCTCCCTTCCAAAAGTCCAGACACCTGGTATGAAAGGCCAGTCAATAGAGGCATGAGATGAAAACTGAGCATACTTAAATTCATTACTTAGATAGAAGGCCAGATCAGTGAACTTACATTAAATATAAAAATGATGCATAGGTGTAGTCCATACTGTTATATCAATCAGGCCATGTGTGTGCTTATGTTGTCCTTAGTTTCTTTATCTGCTAAGAGATATCATTTTACACACACTCACACACACACACACACACACACACACACACACACACACACATATATATTTCAGTAGCATTTTACATTTGTTCCCAATTCTTTAGGTGTACCCTGTGATCCCACCTTCATCCTGGGATGTGCTCCTTGCAATGTCATCTGCTCCATTGTTTTCCAAAATCGTTTTGATTATAAAGATCAAGAATTTCTTACCTTTCTAGACATTTTAAATGAAAATGTAGAGATTCTGAGTTCCCCTTGGATTCAGGTGAGTTCAAGTTTCCTTCTTTAAAAACAAAGGAAAGCAAAAGAAAACAAAACACAGCAATCACTAAGAGATATAGGCTCAGGGCTGGAGAGATGGCTCAGCCCTAAAGGCTAGGCTCACAACCAAAAATATAAGAGATATAGGCTGCATGAAGTTCCAAAAAATTCTTTAGAGAAATGAAGGTTTAACTGTGGGCTGATAGAGCACTGTTCACTTATTTTCTCTTAAACCTTAAATCACTTTCTCTATAAATCATCAGGTCAATGCTTAGAAGATGCCTACATAACTCAGTGGACACTTATTTTACTGTTAAACATCATAATTTGCAATAAGAATATTTTCTTCAAATAGAGACAATTGGGATTGAAATTCCTAGGAACTCTATCAACAGTTGACATCTTAAGTATCCATATAGTTGGCATAGGAGTGACAAAATATTTGAGTGGTATCTGGAACCCATCAAATTTCCCCTGTGCTGAGTTGGCATAGCTCACAATTTATCTAAACATTGTTTGTATGATCTTGAAGAAATCATCTAGCTGGTCTGCACAGGTTTGCAGTTGTAATTCAAGAATCCTTGAGACTCTCCCTGCTAAAATTCTTATCCCGTTCTCCCATAGACATTTTTACAAGCAAAAAGAATTTTTATATAAAACATAAATTCACTCATCAAGATGGATAAGATATCAATTATATTTGTATTTACTCTTTCTGGCCAAGGTGTACTATACTCTAAGGTACACATGCATACATTTTGTGTTTTAAGCTTCTATCATTTTCTTTTGTAGATTTGCCATAATTTTCCTGCTATCATTGATTATCTACCAGGAAAACACAGAAAATTACTTAAAAATTTTGCCTTTGCAAAACATTACTTTTTGGCAAAAATAATACAGCATCAAGAGTCACTGGATATTAACAATCCTCGAGACTTTATTGATTGTTTCCTGATCAAAATGGAGCAGGTAAGATGTTAATAAAACTCCAATTTACTTATTTGACTGCTTGAACATTTTTTTTTTGTTGTTCCATGAATTGTCTATTTTCGCAGGGATATTTAAATGGTTCAGACTAGCACTGTTTGACAAGTGTATTGACAAGCACTTCATGACAAGCCTAATGTGTACATGAATTTGCAGTAAGCATTCCAGACAATATAAAGTTCAGTAATTTGACTATATTGACCCTATTTTCTAGACAAAAATAACCTCTACAAAGAGTCATATAATGCAACGGGTCCATCCAATGGAAAAATTTTCACAATTCTAAGAAAAAATGTCATGCCATAATATAAAGATGACTGATGTCTTTGTGGACAATCTATGGAAACTTAGAAAAGTAGCTCAAGATAGCCAGACTACATACAACATCTGCAGATTGAATCTTAAAATAGCAGATCTTAAAATATTAACTGTGTACAGGTGAGGGGCTTTCAGATGAATTCTAAGGTATAGGTTGTGGTGTGAGAAGGAAATGATTAGTGCCAAAGATGAAAGATGCCCTAAGTGAGTGTAACCTTAAATGAATTGACGTGAATGTCTATCAGGCACCTCTCTGAATAAATGTTTCTGTCATGGCTCCATTTTGTTGAAAAGCCACTTGTTTTCATTGGATCCTGTTGGCACTCATCATAAATGTAGGGTCTGTGTTTGTGTTGTTAGCTCTCTATTCTGATCCACTGAACTGTATGTACCCTTATGCTAACTGTGTAATGGATTTACTATCTTTATTCAAGCAGTATACTTGCCTGATGAGTCAGCCAGGGCCCTTTCAGTTTTCTTTACTACATTTACAATTGGGATCTTTATCTTCATGAGTTTTCCTCATATTCTATGCTGTGTACTTTTTCTCCTTCTTATGTGTGTTTTGAGTAAAACATGTTTTTTATAAAAGGGAAATAGGGCACCATTTCTTTTCTTTATGTACATCTGGAAACACAGTAGGCTGCATGTCTTACCCAATTGAAGAGTCTCATGCAAGATTTTTCCATACAAGAAACTAGGTATAAGACTGGAAGATGGGGCAGGGGGTCTACATATCTCCTGAACACAGGTCAGTTTCTTCTCCTGCTACACTCTCCAAGGTCTGTCAAGTCAAACTGGTCACATGTAAGTAATTTTATTCACTCTAATAGGTACATTGACAAATAATTTGCTGGATAACACAGTCAAACCATTTTTAGGAAAAGCACAACCCAAAGACGGAGTTCACTTGTGAGAACTTGATCTTCACAGCATCTGATCTGTTTGCTGCTGGGACGGAGACAACAAGCACAACCCTGAGGTACTCGCTGCTACTCCTGCTCAAGTATCCAGAAGTCACAGGTAAAGACACAGGTGGGAAGCAAGTGAGTTTCAGAAAGAAATTAGAAGATGCCCCTGGAGTCCCTCACTTTGTTTGTCTAAGGGAAACCTTAGAATTTAACCTTTTGTGGCACTACAATCTGCTACATTTATCAATATTACTAAAGTGAGATATCTTAGTTCATAGCAGAGGAGGATGCTTCATAGAAGTGAAGACACAAGACAGGAGGAAAAAAGATTAATAAAGTCCTGTTATAGTGCATGGATTTCCTAGGAAGTGATTGTGTTCAAACAAATTGTTTTAAAACTACAAGTTAGTTTAAATTGGAAAAATCGGTAATGAATAGCAGATATATTCTTGAAGACATTTTTACTTATTCTTATAATGTTTTTGTTGTTATAGAAACTTGTTTTAACAAGAAAATAAATATCAGTCTTAGAATTTAATGAGAGGACATTTCAATTTAGGCAGAATTTCTAAAATACCCACATCTGTTATTTTAGAAATCTGTTTCCCTAAAATATTGTTTAACATACAACAAATTATTGAGGAACTATATATTTTTTATATTACATATTTTTCTATGTATATGAATGCTCTGCTTATATTTATCTCATTGTACCTTGTGCATGTCTAGTGTCCACAGAATTTAGAAGAGGGAAAAAGACATCTAGAAATGTAGTTTATACATAGTTAGGAGTCACTGTATGAATAATGGGAATTGAATACAGGTCCTCTGCATGAGCAACAAGTGCTCTTAATCTTTGAGCCGATTTTTAATTTATTTTTATTAGTAGTTAATCTCAATTAACATCCCAAACTTTGCTCCTGTTCCCATTCCTTCCCTCACAGAGTCCCTCCCACCTCCCACTCTCCTCTGAGAAGGTGGGGCCTCCTATGTTTCTATCAACCCTGGCACATCAAGTCCCTGCCAGATTAGGTACATTCTCCACCTCCAGATTAGGTGCAGGCCAGACAAGGTAGCCCTATAATTTTGTCTTTTAAGAACATCTTTATAATTTTTCTTAAAGAGTTCCAAACATGAGCAGTCAGATGCCTCAATGAGGAAAAGTTCTTGCTGAAAATCTATAGTCCTTGCCCTCAGGTATGTGGTGGAAGGACAGAATGGACTCCTTGATGTCATATGTCACCCTACACACACACACACACACACACACACACACACACACACACAGAGAGAGAGAGAGAGAGAGAGAATAAAAAATGTAAGAAAATAACCTCAGCTATCTGCACATGTGAAAAAGACTTTGCAATTGTGCCACACATTCACTCAAGTGATGACCATAATTTCTTTTTTCTTTCTTTTTTTTAATTAATTGATTATTTTATTTACATTTCAAATGGTGGACATTTTTTCCAGCCTTTTACTCTGAGGTGGTGTCTGTCTTTGTCACTGAAATGTTTTTCCTGTATGCATCAAAATACTGGGTCTTGTTTATGTTTTGAATTTGTTAGCATATATCTTTTTATTAAAGAACTGAGTCCATTGATGTTGAGATATATTAAGGACCAATGATTGTTGCTTCCTGTTATATTTGTTGTTAGAGGTAGAATTATGTTTGTGTGGTTCTCTTCTTTTGGGTTTGTTGTGAGAAGATTTAATTTCTTTGATTTTTCTTGAGTGTAGTTTCCTCCTAGTTTTGGGGTTTTCCTTTTATTATCCTGTGTGGGGCTGAATTAGTGGAAAGATATTGTTTAAATTTGGTTTTGTCATGGAATATCTTGGTTTCTCCATCTATGCTAATTGAGAGTTTTGCTGAGTATAGTAACCTGGGCTGGCATTTGTGTTCTCTTAGGGTCTGTATGACATCTTTTCAAAATCTTCTGGTTTTTAGAGTCTCTGTTGAGAAGTCTTGTGTAATTCTGTTAGGTCTGCCTTTATATGTTACTTAGCCTTTTACCCTCACTGCTTTTAATATTCTTTCTTTGTTTTGTGCATTTGGTGTCTTGATTATTATGTGATAGGAAGAATTTCTTTACTGGTCCAACCAATTTGGTGTTCTTTAGGCTTATTGTATATTTATGGGCATCTTTTTCTTCAGCTTAGGGAAATTTTCTTTTATGATTTTCTTAGAGATGTTTACTGGCCTTTTTAGTTGGGAATCTTCGCTCTCTCTTATATCTATTATTCTTAGGTTTGGTCTTTTCATTGTATCCTGAATTTCTTGGATGTTTTGGGTTAGGAGCTTTTTGTACTTTGTATTTTCTTGGACTGTTGTGTCAATGTCTACTATGGTATCCTCTACACCCAAGATTCTTTCTCCTGTCTCTTTTATTCTGTTGGTGATGCTTTCATCTGTGATTCCTGACCTTTTTTCTAGGTTTTCAATCTCTAGAGTTGTCTCCTTTTGTGATTTCTTCATTGTTTCTATTTCCATTTTTAGATCCTGGACAGTTTTCAATTTTTCACCTGTTTGATTTTGTTTTTCTGTATTTCTTTAAGGGATTTATGTGTTTCTTCTTTAAGGGCTTTTACTTGTTTACCTGTGTTCTCCTGTATTTCTTCATGGGAGCTATCTATGTTCTCCTTAAGGTCCTCTATGATATTCATGAGATGGAATTTTAGGTAAGAATCTTGCTTTTCTGATGTATTAGAGTATCCAGGGGTTTCTGTGGTGGGAGAACTGGGTTCTGATGTTGCCAAGTAGCACTGGTTTCTGTTGCTTATATTTTTGGACTTGCCTCTTGCCATCTTGTTATCTCAGGGGTTATGTGGCCTTCCTGTCTCTGACTGGAGCCTGTCCCTCCTATGAGCCTGGTTATGTTGGGCATCCTTGAGTCCGGCTATCTCTAGGCATGGACGGGTATCTGGAGAGCCTGATCTGTGAGCCTGGCTTGTCAGATCTCCTGGGGGGTCAAGATGTTTCTGGATGTGGACTGGGTGGGGAGGGGGACTGAAGCACAAAATCTGCTCTCAGTTGCAGATGTCTCCAGCAGGGCAGGAGGTCCTGCATCCTCTGGGCCCTGGGGAGGGTGGTCCAAATTAGGCCAGGTATTGGAGCAAGAGTAGGGGACACACCTGTGAGCCTGGGTGTGTCAGAACTCCTGGGTGCTCTCTCTCTCTCTCTCTCTCTCTCTCTCTCTCTCTCTGTAGGAGGGCTGGAGCACAGGATCTACTTCTAGGCACAGTTGAGGATCTCAAGGAAGATGTGTTTCCAGCAGGGTGGGAGGTACCCAATGATGATAATTTCAAAGCTGAATTAGTTCTTTGAAGTTCAGAGGATTTGAGATTGCCGAATAAATTTGACCAATGACCATGCAGTATTCACTGGAGCTCAAAGAATAAGGAGGGGAATAAAAATGGACAATTAATGGAGAAGGGAGCATGACACAGAGGAAGAAGATTCAATAAGAAGGAAGAGTAAGCTATGTACCTATTGTCCCCAGAGTCCATGTTTGGGAAGAATAAATGCCAACGATTATATAGAGATCAAGGTTAATTATCTCTACTCCTGGGCCAGGTTGGTTTCAATGTCTCCATTCATCAGGAAACCAAGGTTTTCCATGGGAAAGAAGAGGCTTGTGTCAAAGAAATTTAGTTTGACAAGTGTCCTAGTCAGGGTTTCTATTCCTGCACAAATATTGACCAAGAAGCAAGTTGGGGAGGAAAGAGTTTATTAAGCTTACATTTCCTTATTGCTGTCCATCACTAAAGGAAGACAGGACTGGAGCTCAATCAGGTCAGGAAGCAGGAGCTGATGCAGAGGCCATGGAGGGATTTTTTTTACTGGCTTGCTTCTCCTGGCTTGCTCAGCTTGTTTTTTTTATAGAACCCAAGACTACCAGCCCAGGGATAGTACCACCCACATGAGGCCCTTCCCCCTTGATCACTAATTGAGAAAATGCCTTACATTTGGTTCTCATGGAGGCATTTTTCTAACTGAAACTTCTTTCTCTGTGATAAGTCCAGCTTGTGTCAAGTTGACACAAAAAACCAGCTAGTACAAGACCACTCCATGAGAATCTTTGGCAGTGATAGAGATGTATAGGATGAAAATGGAAGTTGATGAATTTGCAGCTTACAAGTCTTCTAGGTATCTTCCTTCCTTTGCTTTCTTCAATTTAAGTAGTAATATTTACTTTTAATAGAGTAACTATGAAGTACACACCTCCATGTGTTTCTATCTTATTAGATAATGCTCATGTAATGTCCATCACAATGAGTAAAATGAAATAATTGACCCAAGATATCAGGTCTTGTAGATTCAGATTACCAGTGTGGAAGAGAAATTTTCAGGGAATAAACCAACTATGTCATGTATAGTGAATTAGCAGTCAGATTGTACTGGAATTCTCAACAGATGTTATTGTTCTATTTACTTGTAGAAAAGAAGGGTGTTTTTAGCCCTCCATGTTTGCCATGGAGTTTTATATTTTCCTTTTTTCAAAAATACTGGTATTATATTCAAATATATGAAACCAAGTCATAAAAAGTAATGGGCTACAGGAATCCAGAGTACTCATGAGGGAGATTGAACTATAAGGGAGGCTGCAGAGCATCACACCTAAAAACTGACTGACTAGTTCAGAATAGACTGATGGATAATAAAAGTGCAAGAGAACCAGGAAATAAAAGAAAACAAGTGGTCAATAGTATGAAACGTCTCCATAATTGGACATGTTTCAGTATAACTTTGAAACATCTACCTGAGTATTTCAAGGTAATTCCAATAAAATGAAAAAATCTAAATTGATGAAGAGAAATAGAGTTAAGTCCCACACATCATCAACAATGAAAATTGTTTTCTTACTAGGGCACAGATTGTACCCCCATCCCTTATCTCTTCCCAGTTCTATCTTTGCAAGTGCCTATCTCCATTGATCCCTCACCTTCTCCTCAGAAAAGAGGAGCTCCCTGGGGTACCATCCCATCCTGGGGCATCTAGTCCAAGCAAGACTAGACACATCCTCTTCCACTGAAGCCCAACCAGGCAGTCCAGATCAGGGGAAAGGGATACAATAACAGGGAACAGAGACCAAAACACTCCCACTTCACTTGTTAAGGGCCCCACATGAAGACCAACCTGTAAATTTGCTACAAATGTGGGGGGGTGTCTAGGTCTAGCTCTTGCATGCTTTCTGGTTGGTGGTAGTGTACAGATTTTATTTAGTAACAAAGATTTAATCAATGAATACAACATAGTTGCCCTATGAGAATTGAACTCAGGGAAATTTGTTTATATTTAATACATCTATAAAATACAAAACCCCTATTTCCATATGAAGAAGAATTAAATTTCTCCAATGATAGATCAGAATGAAATAGTCACTACATATCAACATAAATTTCAGGAGATATTGTTAGAATGTAGCTATATTTAGAAGGTTAGATAGTATTACATACCTTTGGAAACTACATACAAACATTCACCCAATGCCATTAAAATTTATTTTTAAATGTATTGCATTGTTTTGATATAAACATAATATTGGTTTAATAGTTTTCTTCTGTAAGAGCTGTTTTTCTTGACTTAATGTTTTGCTTATTATTTGAAATCGATACTGATGTTGATTTTTTAAGTATGCTAATTTATATATAATGATACCTAATATATTGGATGTTAGTATTTATATCATGGCAACTGTCACTTTATTAGCATACATTATGCTTTCAAAATACTGCTAGGCATCTTCATCTTGCTACAAGTAACTGAGTTGTGACCAGCGTGCCATTTCTTTCCATTTCTGTCATTTTTCACTGTGTTGAAACAGCCAAAGTCCAGGAAGAGATTGACCATGTGATTGGTAGACACAGGAGCCCCTGCATGCAGGACAAGAACCACATGCCTTACACTGATGCTGTGTTGCATGAGATCCAGAGATACATTGACCTCCTTCCCACCAGCCTTCCCCATGCAGTGACATGTGACATGAAATTCAGAGATTATCTCATTCCCAAGGTCAGCTTCCTTCTTCTACACTGTGTCTTAATGCTCTTGATCTCAAATGAGTGAATAAAATTAGATCATTGGCCCATGATATTGGGTCTTGCAATTTCAGATTACCAATGTTAAAGAGAAAGTTGTAAAAAAAGTTTCAGAGAGTTTAGGAGATTAAGCCAACTAAACCACAGATAGTATATTCAAAATCAGACTGTACTAGAATTCTTAAGAATTTGCCAAGTGGTTGACGGCAGTTTTCTGTCCCCACAAGATAAGAAAAATATAAACACTTTAAATACGGAACCTGGTTAGACTTTATAATATTTCCAGAAGAGCTTATAAAGTTTTAGATCAAGTAAGCCTTTCAAATTTTCTCTTGGCTGTTTGCACTTTCATTTGTCTTTTTTTTTTTTTTTTAAAAAAAGCCATGTTTCTCTGAAACTCTAGCTTTTCTTTAACTTGCTCTGTAGATCAAGGCTGGCCTTGAACTAACAGAGATCCACTCGCATTTACCTCCTGAGTGCTGGGATTAAAGGTGTACAGCACCACTGTCTGGCCTGTTTGCGATTCAAATAAAATTTAAAGTTCAGATTGTCAGTCTTTGAAAAGACTCTTTTAGGATTTATCAGAATGCTAAGAAGTATAAAGGTACATTTAGCATTGTTTATATATTGACCTATTAAATATTCCAGTTCATATAGTTATACCTTCTGTTTCAGGGTTGGCTTGTGTGTCATTGTCCTCTAATAGTTTGCTCCCAGTTATAACTTTGGCAGAAAAAAATGGTCAAAGGAGATCTTACAGGGCTCACCTGTTGTAAGGTGGGCTGGATCATGTTAACTATGCTGTCTTTGGATATGCCTACTTCTTGTCTTAAGGTGGCATTCAGATCTCTCCATTATAGAAGTTCTGCTCTTTTTATAATTAATAAAATCTACAGTATGGCTCATTGACACCTTATGAATATCCCATTTTTGTGAGTCATATGATCAGTTTCACAGTTTCAGTGTTTATACTCAAGTAAACTGATGTCCTTGACTGGAATTCTTAGAAAATCAGGAAATTTCTAAGTTTGTCATCTCTTTACTTTTTTTTACCAGTTGTTCTAACTGTGAAAAGATCTCATCTATATATTAAAATTAAGGCAAATAAACTGTGTGGCAGTTAAAACTCTGAATAATTTGGTTTTGGCCATGTTATTCCACAAGACATTGTTAATTTTATCAGACATTATTCATGCAACATTGCTATGAGCAGATACTTCCGATTTTTCACATAAAACCTTACATTTGAAGCCACATTTCAAGTATGCATGATGCAATAATAACAGTGGTGAAGGAGAGAAGTGGGTGGTGATGCATGACAGTATTAAACTTGTTGATAATAGAATATACCATTACTTATTTGGAAGATACTGTATCAAGATTACTGCCATTGGACTACTGCCAACCCTTTCCTGGCATGATCTGTCTGTCTAGATACGCTTCTGCTATTCTTTGGACATGATTTCCTTATAAGCTTTGACTGTGCCATGCCCATTGTTTCTCTTACTTTTATAACCTTTACATAACTTGACTTGTCTATTCTTGTTTTCAGGGTACCACTGTCTTAGCATCACTGACTTCTGTGCTATATGACGATAAAGAATTCCCCAATCCAGATAGGTTTGATCCTAGTCATTTCCTGGATGAGAGTGGCAAGTTTAAGAAAAGTGACTACTTTTTTCCTTTCTCAACAGGTAATCAAAATTATTTCCTGGTCTTTTGAATCTTACAATATTTCCATCCCCTCTTCCACAATGAACCCTGTGCCTTAGCTGCAGGAGTTGTGTTATAGATGTATTTGCTGGAGCTATGTACCCAAAGCTCAATTGTTCTTTGCATTTTTTATCAGTTATGGTTTTCTATAAAGGTCTCTCTTTGTTGCATAGACAAATTTCTTTGATGAATGTTAAACAGACTCTTGTCTGCAAATATAGATAAGTAGAACCATGACCTCACTATCACAGAGAAATTGAGTGGGATTCTAGTACCTGTTGAGGGGGCTTTAAGCCCAATTAGACACCCACTGTTTATAAATAAGATGTGTGTGTGTGTCACTATTGAAGCCTTAGGGATATTTTGACATGGTTGGCATTACTGTGGATCATCATTATCACAGTTAGGTAGGAATATTGGTTGCATCCTTCCCTTATGAAATTGTGTCTTCTACAGATGATAGGGAAACTTGATCCATGATATCTCAGCAATACTGCTACCTAAACAAGACCTGAGCACATACAGCACCAATAGGGAACATAAAACAGCGAACTCTAATGGGACTCCATTCCTAAACAAAGAACCTAAACAAAGATAACTAAAGAATGCTAAGAGTGGGAAAAGATTTTTGTCCCCATTGATGATCCTCTTAATTGTTTTGGTTATCTTTTAATTGTTTTGGTTAGCTTTGAATCATATGCACACAAGTAACATTATTGGTGTTAGCATGGTGTATTTTTATATCTCTATATGCATATATTGCATATACATTTAATTCTATCTATCTATCTATCTATCTATCTATCTATCTATCTATCTATCTATCGCATTTCTATGTAAAAACAACACAGAAAAAGAGACCTTGAATTTGAGAGGGAGCAAGCAAGCATGATATGGAAAAGTTTATAGAATGTACAGCACTTGTGTGCATTTTTGTTCAGCTGTTAAAGAAAGGCAGCTTGGACAGGTGCAAAAAATAAATCCTCTTTTGCAACCCAGAACTCATTTTTCAGTATGAAATTTGATATATACAAAAAGGAATATAAGAAAAAAAAGAAAGTGAAGGGAAAAAGTAAATGATGTACTAATATTTATTTTTATATTTTAAATAATAAAATTTAATTTTAGAGAAATGTTCCATATAATAGTACAAATCAATACACCATTTCTAATGAACAGTTTACCAATGAGTACCAAAGTATAAATTGTGCATAAAATTTTATCTGGTAAACTTATTTCTAGGAACTAATGTTGACAAAAATATGTATGTACTGTGGGATATCTATCACAGTATTGTATACAATGGTGAATTATGAGAAACATGTCAAAATTGAATACAGAATTGATAAATTATGAAATTACTTGTAGACATTTATATAATAATAAGAGTGCTATTTTTGGCTAAAACTTTGGAAGCCAATATCATCTTATACTTTCACATTATAAATATGATTAAAATAAATTAAGTCACTTTGTAAAACATTATGCAATTGGAAATTATTTCTGACAGATCAACTCTTACAGTTTTATAGGCCATTCATATTTTCTCCTTTGAAATGACAAAGGAAAGTTGACTTCAGTCAAAATAGCACATAACCTAATCTCATAAATCACACACTTAATGTTACTTGTTTTCAGTAGGCTTTGAAAACCTTATTACTGTCACACTCAACTATAAATAAGTTGACAACTCCTGCCTAAATTCAGAGAAAATAAATACTAGTCTCTAAAATATATAGGACTCATCTTCCTAATGTGAACATAAAATTCAAATACCTCCAATGTTCTCTCTTGAAGATATGTCAGCTTCACTCTGAGCAAAGAGCAATACTCCTTTGTGTTTCCTAAGGCCATTACACTGAGATTCATCAGACACCTACAACACTTGCTGAAGTTACCTTCAAATATTTCTATTTGACCAGTATGAAGTGTCCTTTCTTACCTTTTTTGATAACTTTTGGTTGAAAGTTGATTTTATTTGTTATCAGAATGGCTCCTCCAGCTTATTTCTTGGGACCATTTGCTTGCAAAATTGTTTTCCAACCTTTTACTCTGAGGTAGTGTCTGCCTTTGTCACTTAGGTGTGTTTCTTGTATGCAGCAAAATGCTGGGTCCTGTTTATATATCCAGTCTGTTAGTCCATGGCTTTTTATTGGGGGAATTGAGTTCTTTGATGTTAAGACATATTAAGGAAAAGTGATTGTTACTTCCTGTTATTTATGTTGTTAGAGGTGGTAATATGTTTGTGTGGCTATCTTCTTTTGGGATTGTTGAAAGATTACTTTCTTGCTTTTTATAGGGTGTAGTTTCCTTCCTTGAGTTGGCGTTTTCCATCTATTATCCTTTGTAGGGCTGGATTTGTGGAAAGATATTGTGAAAATTTGGTTTTGTTGTGGAATATTTTGTTTTCTTCATCTATGGTAATTGAGAGTTTTGCTGGGTATAGTAAGCTGGGCTGGCATGTGTGTTCTCTTAGGGTCTGTATGACATCTGCCCAGGATCTTCTAGCTTTCATAGTCTCTGGTGAGAAATCTGGTGTATTTCTGATTGGTTTGCCTTTGTATGTTACTCGACCTTTTTCCCTAACTGCTTTTAATATTCTTTCTTCATTTAGTGCATTTTGTGTTTTCATTATTATGTGATGAGAGGAATTTCTTTTTTGGTCCAGTCTATTTGGAGTTCTGTAGGCTTCTTGTATGTTCATGGGCATCTCTTTCTTTGGGTTAGAAAAGGTTTTTTCTATAATTTTGTTGACGATATTTGCTGGCCCTTTTTAGTAGGAAATCTCACTCTCTTCTATACCTACTATCCTTAGGTTTGGTCTTCTTATTGTGTCCTGGATTTCCTGGATATTTTGTGTTAGGAGCTTTTTGCATTGTGCATTTTCTTTTCTGTGACAATGTTTTCTATATCTTCTGCATCTGAGATTCTTTCTTCTATCTCTTGTATTCTGTTGGTGATGCTTGTATCTATGACTCCTGATTTCTTTCCTAGGTTTTCTAACTCCAGGGTTGTCTCCCTTTGTGATTTCTTTATTGTTTCTGTTTCAATTTTTAGATCATGAATGGTTTTGTTCAATTCCTTTGCCTGTTTGCCTGTAATTCTTTAAGGGATTTTTGTGTTTCCTCTTTAAGGGCTTCTAGCTGTTTAACTGTGTTTGCCTGTATTTCTTTGAGAGAGTTATTTATATCCTTTTAAATGTCCTTTATCATCATCATGAGAAGTGATTTTAAATCTGTATCTTACTTTTCCTGTGTGATGGTGTATCCAGGACTTGCTATGGTGGGAGAATTGGTTTCTGATGATGCCATGTAACCTTGGTCTCTGTTGCTTATGTTCTTTTGCCTGCCTCTTGCCATCTGGTTATCTCTAGTGCTACCTGCCCTCCCTTTATCTCACTGTGATCCTGATTGTGTCAAAACTCCTGAGACCAGCTGTCTCCAGGATCCTGTGGTTCTGAGATCCTAGGTGTGACAGAGCTCCTGGGAGTCAAGCTGATCTGGTACCCTGAGATCCTGGTGTGACTAACCTCCTGGGACCCTGTGATCCTGTGATCCTGGGCCTGTTCAAGTGCCTAGGAGTGGAGCTTCCTCTGGGTGGTGTGGGACTGGCTGAAGATTTCGTACCCAATGTCTGCTCAGGGCACCAGCCCAGACTAGAGGGTACCCTTGCCACTGGTTTGGTGGGGTTCCTGGATCCTGCTGGTTCCAGTTACTCCTGGTTTTGGGACAGATGTTGTGTCCTCTTCACCTCTGATCCTATGATGATGTAATAATATTTGAATTTCAAAAAAATATTTTCCAGGCAACAAAGTAACTTGTATGTAACCCTAAAAACTTACATGTATTTTCTTTGGGGATAGTAGATTAGATTTGATCTGATTATTATTCCTAATTCCCATGCACTTTCTATGAGACATTAGTGGGACTCTAGAATGTTGACCTCTTTTTTCCAAACTCACCATCTGAGACCATAGTGTCATTGGATTATGTGAGTGTGTGTGTGTGTGTGTGTGTGTGTGAGAGAGAGAGAGAGAGAGAGAGAGAGAGAGAGAGAGACAGAGAGAGAGAGAGACAGAGAGAGAGAGAGACAGAGAGAGAGAGAGTCACTGAGCTACTGTAGAAGTTTTTCTAGACAGTAGGACACCTTGCTCTCTGTGAGGAAAGCAGCCAGTCTCATGATAGCCCACTTCCTGGTACCAGTTTTCTGTACAAGTTACTTTTCTTGTTCTTGTGCACAAATGCTGGTTAAGAAGCACCTTAAGGTTTTATTTTGGCTTAAGGTTTGAGGGAGGACATTCTATGGTGGAGGAGGGGACATGACATAGAAGCCCCAGTTTGGACAGGGAAATGACGGTTCCCTAGCAACTGTACACTGCCTGCAGCTGGAACTGAAGAAGGACTGAAGTCAGCCCCTGTTACTTGGTGGGAGGCTTGGGGAACTGGCAATATGTGGCTCTGGGGTGGCTGGAAAGATTTACCTCACATCTTGGCTGAACATGAAACAGATGGCAGGCTGGAAGCTAGAGAGACTATAAACCTTCAAGACATATCTTCAGTGACTGAGTTTTTATCCCAAGTCTCCACCTACTGTAGTTTCCACAACATTACAAAACAGCATTGCCAACTGTGGACTATATATTTAATGAAATACATGAGCCAATGGAGGACATATTGTATTCTGTACACATTACAGATTCTTTTCTAAGCAACTGTGCAACCACTGACTGTCCATCTGTGGTGATTCAGTTTGCAATAATGTCAGGTTTTCCAGTCCCCAGAGTAGTTTAATTTTTAAAATTTAGGACTATCCTCAAGATGGCGGCTAGCTATAATATTCTGAGTATTTGCTAAGAGATACGTAAAGTTTTCTTTAAAGTTCCCTGCTTGGGAAGGGTTATGGTTATCTGCTTATTTAAACTATTATTTGTTTGGGTTTTGAGCCTTCTATCCATGCTGCCTCACTTTCTATTCTCCCTTTACCCCCTTTGATGGTAGTCTTTCCTGGTATTTTGTTCCAAAGCAGTGGTATTCTGCCTCTTCTGCTGTATTCTTTGTATTCTCTGGAGTATACCGTCTCTCCTTTTGTGCTCCATTAAATACCAGGATTTACTAGGGCTACTCACCTCCATGAGCAGTTAAATAAGTGTTCCTTTGTTTTCATTGTGTGGATGGGAAGTCCAGTGTTCAGTGCTGCTACTTCACTCTTTAAAGTTTTTTTTATATAACTACTTTAATACTGTGTTTCCTAGTATTAGATATGGAGAAAAGTATGTGGATCATTTTTACATTCATGCACCGAAATTTATCCACCCATCCATATCAAAGAGTGACATATATTCTCTTTTATTATAGTTGCAAGCACAGTTTTTATCCAAGTCAAGCACAAGGAGTTAATTACATTCTGTGTTTTTATATTTGCAGGAAAACGGATTTGTGTGGGAGAGGGTCTAGCTCGAACAGAATTATTTTTATTCCTGACCACCATTTTACAGAACTTTCACTTGAAATCTCCAGTTGATCCGAAAGACCTTGATACCACCCCAGTTGCCAATGGATTTGTTTCTGTGCCACCCAAGTTCCAGATATGCTTCATTCCCATCTAAATGAATTTTCCCCCAAAGCCCTTTCCTTGAGGGTATAGTTGAACTCTTCTGTCAGGCATGTCCCTCTGACCCTACAACCTGAGTTCTGGGATTCCATATATATACTGACACAAACTGAACTATGTCTTTATTCATAAGGCAAGTAGTAATAGACTAAAATAATGTCCCAAGATGTTTCTTCAACAAAACACATACAAAGGAAGCATGACATCTCTGATCTATCTCTTAAAGATATAGTAAATGCCTATTTGAGGCAATTTTTAGGGCAAAACAAGTCTGCAGTTCTCTATGCTGTGCAATGATTTATTGACTTCAGTACCGTTAGTTATTATCTGATGCTGAATTACTAATATATTATTATTTTAAAACTGAGAAACATGACAGTTTTAAAGCCCTGTGTGTTTTAAATAAAAGTATTATAATTCTGGTTTGCTTGCAAAATTTTTTTCTTTTTTGATATGGTCTCATATAGTCCAGTCTAGACCTAAACTCACACTCACTATGCAACTGAACATAACTTTAAATTTCAAATCACCTGTTCCAGCACCTGAGTTCTGGGAATATATATATATATATATATATCACAAACTGATCCATTATCCTTCTTTGTTCATAAGGGCCCAACTTAGGGAGAATGGTACATTAACTCTCATGATTCCTGTCCCTGAGATCATGTGTGTTTGTCAAGGTTTCTATTCCTGCACAAACATCATGAACAAGAAGCAAGTTGGGGAGGAAAGGGTTTATTCTGCTTACACCTCCAATTGCTGTTCATCACCAAAGGAAGTCAGGATTGGAACTCAAGCAGGTCAGGAAGCAGGAACTGATGCAGAGGCTATGGAGGGATGTTCCTTACTGGCTTACTTGCTTCTCCTGGCTTGCTCAGCTGGCTTTCATATAGAGCCCAAGACTACCAGCCCACAGATGCTACCACCCACAAGGGGCCCTCCCCCGTTTATCACTAATTGAGAAAATGTCTTACAGCTGGATCTCATGGAGGTGTTTTTCTCAACTGAAACTCCTTTCTCTGTGATAACTCCAGCTTGTGTCAAGTGGACACAAAACCAGCCAGTACATTGTGTTATTCTGAACATAAACACTTGGCATGGTCTTTTCAGTTCATGAGTCTTATCTATAACAATGTGTGAATCCATGCTCCCACACTGGAAATCATGTGCTGTGTGTATTATCCTTCTCTCCCAAACAAGACCAGAGTTCTTGAAGTCTCATCAATTACTTTTTCTAATTTCCACACATTTTGTTATATCCACAAGAACTATGGTAACTTTATTCTGTGACTCTGAAGTCATTAGCATCACTGGATCACTAGAAAACACACAAATATATATTCAGATATCATTAAATCTGGCTAACATTTTTATTTCTTTCAACCTTATATCAGTCATTGACCTTTAAAAATTTTTAAAACTATTTATTTATATATATGAGTGCTCTATTTGTATGTGTTCTTGCATGCCAGAAGAGAGCACCAGGTCTCATTATAGACAGTCGTGATCCAACATGTTGGGGTTTGAACTCAGGACCAGTGCTCTTAACCACTGAGCCATGACTCCAATACAGTCATTAGCCTTTTAAAGTTCATTTCTCAAAGGAAGCTACTTGCCATTCTCTTTGTTATAGTTGCAAACACAGTGCCTGTTCCAGTCAAATACAAGGAGTTAATTATATTTTTCATTTTGCAGGAAAATGGATTTGTGTGAGTGATGATCTGGCTCAAATGAAGTTATTTTTATTCTCACTACCATTTTATAGAACATTAACCTGAAATCTCCAGTTGACCCAAAAGAACTTGATACCACTCATTAATGTAAGATATTAATGCTTAGATATATGTCTGTACATATACAAGGGCACATTTACAATTTACTTCCAACACATACCATATATACATATGCATTTATATGGAATTAAATATGATTCATAGTTAAATTGAACTCATATAGCATGTATCTTGCCTTTTGCTATTTTCTATGTAATTGTAACTTTTATTCATCAGATGTAATTGCTGTCTTGAAGGCTTACTGTTGAAGAAGCTTACCCTTTCTAGTTTTTTTCTGAACTCTGGATGGCTGGTTTAACTCAGCTATTCTGACCCAAAGTCCTCCCCAAGCTGATTGATCCAATCTGCTTTCTCTCAGCTTCTTTCTGAATGGCTCTGCTTAGCCTGCAACTAACTCAGGAAATGTGTTCTAATATTCTGGCTTCTTCTTGTTCTTTGGCTTCAATTGCCTCTGCTGACCTGCACTGAACGGCATGAATGAATTCAACTCTACTGCTCTGCACTCATTGCACTGCTTCCAAATTCACTCAACTGTTTTACATAGAGCTGACTGACTCTCTTTCCTTGAACTGCTCTTAAATAGCTTCTCTTTCCTGTCCCTTGTGAGTGTTGGGTGCATCCTATCTCTGACTCTTTCTGTGAAATCTTTCTCAGACGCATCACTTTGTCTGCCCATCAATTAGATATCACTTTAAAACATGGCTGTTTCCTTCTACAAACTAATTTTACCTTAAAGGTGCATACTAAGCATGAACTGTAGAAAATTTTAATCCTAATCTGGAGTTTCTATCCAGACTTGATTATTCAGTTCTTGGATAAAAGACACACAACTTTTATTATTTATAATAAGCCTTAAACAGCACAAGAACAGCAAGCACAAGAGCAGGTATCTATACTCTATGCTATTAGAATTTACTTTTAACATTGAGCAATTACTTACTATATTTTATCTGGACTGCTCTTAAATCCAATTGGCCAGCCCTCAGGGCCACATTTTCATGACTCATCTAATCCATGATGGTTTCTCCATCATTCCCTTCTGTCCCTCATAGTGCTCCCCTAACCCCAAGCCCTGGAATCCTCAACCCTACCTATGTTTCTTCTGCCCAGATATTAGTTGTTGGCATCATTATTTACCAATCAGAAAAAACTTGGGGGTAAGGTCACATAGTGTTACTTGGGTCTATGTGTGGACTCTCGTCTCTGGGATAACCAGGTCTTGAGGAACCAGTGTTAGGATTAGAATACAAGCAGCATTAGGCTAACCTTGGTATGTCTGTATTCCAACTAACGTGATTAAAGATGTATGGTGTGTCTGCATTCCAGCCAGATTACAAAGACCTCAGTCTTTGGATATGGTCCCTTGACAGAGTGGCCATGTTACTGGATTAAAATCCCTCTATACTTCTACAAAACAGTATTCCAAGAAAAGCCTTAGGATAACAGAATGATGATAAATGATCGGAAAATCCCTCCCCAGTTTATTTATTTATTTTTGAGACAAGATTTCTCTTTGTAGTCCTGGCTGTTCTGGAACTCTCTCTGTAGACCAGGCTAGCCTGGAACTCAGAGATCTAACTGCTTCTACCTCCTGAGCACAGGGATTAAAAGCACATGCCACAACCATCCAACTGTCATTTTACTTGTTGTGTCAGTGAATATACTTGACTTATTTTTCACCACACAAATGTCTTGCTTGGGATATCAAGCTTGGGCTTTTAAAAGCATCTAACGACATGCATGGTATGTACTCACTGATAAGTGGATATTAACCATAAAGTAGAGCATATCCTTGATATACCCACAGGCCCAAACAAGAAGGAAGGCCCAAGCAGGGATGTTTGGATCATACTTAGAAGGGGAAACAAAATAGTCATAAGAGGCAGAGAGAGGGAGAGAACTGGGTGGGAGAAAGAAGTGGAAGGGGAATGGGGAGAAAGGATAAGGTATGGAGAGAGACAGGAGAGAGGCCCAGATGGATAGGAGAATGAATTGAAGTCTGCAGCTACTGGGGTTGGGAGAGAGGAGGGGAGAAGGGAGGAGAATCTCTAGGAAGTCCCAGAGACCTGGGATGGGGGAGGCTCCCAGGAATCAATGTGGGTGACTTTATCTAAGATGCCAAACAGTGGGGGCATGGAACCTGAATAGGCCGCTTCCTATAGCTAGGCAGGACCCCCAGTAGGGGGATAAGGACATCAACAAACACACAAAACTTTCAACCCAATTTTTTCCTGTCTACAAGAAATGCAGGGATGGAGCAGAGACTGAAGGAAAGGCCAAAAAAATAACCAGCCCAACTTGAAACCTATCACATGGGCAAGCACCAATCTCTGACATTACAACTCTAAGCACAGTGTCATGGGACCTGGGCAGGCAGAGCACCTCCAAAATTACTCCTGCCTAGTACCTTGAGGCCCACCTAAGTGAGCCTTAGAGGACCCACAATCTGGCCTCATGAGTGAGGCATAGAACTGCTGAGACAATCCTAGACACCCAGAGGCCCTGAGTATCACTTAGATAAGCAAGTAAGTGGTGGAGAGATGGAAGAGAAAGAGAACTGAAGGATATAAGCACAAGGAAGAGAGACTACAGGGAGTGAGGAGCAGCCTGATGTGAGTAGACACCAATGTCACCTAAGGCCAAAGTGAGGTTCTGACCTCCTGTACTGCTACCAAAGACTGTGTCTGGGTTCATAGCCCTGAAACGGTGTGTGTGTGTGTGTGTGTGTGTGTGTGTGTGGGATATATGTTATCATCAAAGGCTAGGAGGATGTTCCTAGTCTGGGCTGCCATTTGGGGCCATGTTGATGTCTGATAGCCGTGCAGACCTACCCTCATTCTTTGCCGGGGCCTTGTGAAAGAGCTGGCCCTGAAGGCATCAGAGCAGGAGAGCTGGTCTCACCCCTCACCAGCTGCAGCACTCTGAGAGTAGGCTCTGCACCTCACCCAGAAAGTACAGTAGAGCTGGTTGCTTGAATACATTAGTCTTGAGTGAGTGAGAGTGGGAAATCTGGCCTGACACTTGCCTACCATGAGGTGGGGTAGGCACATGCTCCTCTATGTTCATAGCAGCCATATTTATAATAGCCAGAAACTGGAAACAACTTAGATGTCCCTCAACAGAGGAATGGATACAGAAAATGTGGTACATTCACACAATGGAACACTACTCAGCAATTAAAAACAATGACTTCATGAAATTCTTAGGCAAATGGATGGAATTTGAAAATATCATCCTGAGCAACGCAACTCAGTCACAAAAGAATTAATATGGTATGTACTCACTGATAAGCCCAAATGTTCTGATTCCTAAAGTTTCACTTCACAGCACCCATTGGACTGAGCATGAGGTCCCAGATGGAGGAGTTGGAGAAGGGACTGAAGGAGCTGAGGGAGTTTGCAGCCCCATGTAGGGAGCAACAGTGTCTACTGGCCTGACCTCCAGATGCTCCCAGAGACTGGGTCACCAACCAAAGAATACACATGGAGGGACCCATGGTGCTGGCCACATATGTGGCAGAGGAGGGTCTTGCTAGCCATCAGGGGGAGGAAATGTCCTTGGGCCTGAGGGTGTTAGATGTCCCAGTATAGGGGAATGCCAAGGAGGGAAGATGAGAGTGGGTGGGTGGGTGGTTGGGGGAATACCCTCATAGAGGCTGGAGGAGGGGGGAGGCCAATGGGGGAGCTCCAAATGGGAGATCTCGAAAGGGGGAAACATTTGAAATGTAAATAAAGTATCAAAATAAATAAATAAATAATAAACATTAAAAAAAAAACCCTTTGACTCAAACTTCATCCTATAAACAAGAAATGCAGGGAAGGGGGGTTGAGCAGAGATTGAGATAATGGTCAATCAATTACTAGCCCAAATTGAGACCCATCCCATGGGCAAGCACCAATACTTCACACTATTAATGATATTCTCTAATCCTTGCAGTCAGGAGTCTAGCACATCTTTCCTCTGAGATGCTCCACCCAGCAAGTGACCAAAACAGTTGCTGAGACCCACAGCCAAGCATTGGACTGAGTTTGGGGACTTTCATGGAAACGATGGGGGCATAATTTAGGGCCCCAAAGGGGATAGGAACTCCACAGGAAGACCACTGGAGTCAACTAACCTGGACCCTTGGGGGCTCTCAGAGACTCAACCTCCAACCAAAAAACAGACATCGGCTTCACCCAGGGTCCCCTCATATATGAAGCAAATGTGCAGTTCTATCTTCATATGGATACCCCAAAAACTGGATTGGGGATTATCCCGAAAGCTGTTGCCTGTCTGTGGTATATGCTCCCCTATCTCAGCTGTCTTGTCCTCAGTGGGAGACGATGTGCTTAGTCTTGCCTCTAGAGACCTAATCTGCCAGGGTTGTTAGATTCCCAAAGGGATGTTGCATCCCTCTTAGAGGAGAAGCAGAGGATGGGAATAGGGACTCTGTGAGTGAGGCCAGGAGGGCAAAAATAAAGAGAAAGAAATACTGTTTCAGTCTATTTCCACAAGTCACTCCATAAATTTGGGCCCCAAACATTAACAAACCAAGCCAAACCAAACCAAACCAACCAACCATTCAATAAACTAACTAACCAACCAACCAAATAATCAATAAAAATAAATAAATAAATAAATAAATAAATAAATAAATAAATACTTTATCTAGCCTTTTATTATGAGGTAGTTGTTGTCTTAGTTATTGAGTTGTATTATCTAACAAAATGCTGGGTCCTATTTACCTAACCAGTCTGTTAACCTATGTCTTTTTATTGGGAAATTAAGTCCATTGAAGTTGACATATATTAATGATCAATGATTGTTGGTTCCTGTTAATTTTGTTGTTAGTGGTGGTATTATGTTTGTGTGGTTCTCTTCTTTGAGATTATTGTGAGATGATTAATTTCTTGTTTTTTTGTGGGTGTAGTTTCTCTCCTTGTGTTGGAGTTTTCCTTCTATTCTCCTCTATAGGGCTGGATTGGTAGAAAGATATTGTTTAAATTTGTTTTTTTCATGAAATATTTTGGGTTTTCCCTTGATAGTATTTGAGAGTTTTGCTGGGTATAGTAGCCTGGGCTGGTGGTTTGTGTTCTCTTAGTGTCTGTGTGACATCTTCTCAAAATCCTCTGAATTTTAGATTCTCTGTTGAGAAGTCTGGTATGATTCTGATAAGTCTGCCTTTATATGTTACTTGGCATTTTACCCTTACAGCTTTTAATACTCTTTCTTCTTTGTTCTGTGCATTTAGGTTTTTTTGTTTTTTAATTATTATTATTATGTGACAGGAGGAATTTCATTACTGGTCCAATCTATTTGGCATTCTGTAGGCTTCTTGTACATTTATATCCTTCTTTTTCTTTAAGTTAGGACACTTTTTTTCTATGATTTTGTAAAAGATGTTTTCATGCCCTTTGCATTGGGAATCTTCACTCTCTTCTATCCCTATTATCCTTAGGTTTGGTCTTTTCATTGTGCCTTGGATTTACTGGATGTTTTGGATTAGGAGATTTTTGCACTTTGTATTTTCTTTGACTGTTGTCTCAATATCTTCTATGGTATCTTCTATGCCTGAGATTTTCTCTTCTATCTCTTGAATTTTGTTGCTGATGTAATTCATGTTCTCTCCTAGGTGTTCCACCACCAGGGTTGTCACCCTCTGTGATTTCTTTATTGTTTCTATATGTGCTTTTAGATTCTGGACTGTTTTGTTAAATTACTTCACCTGTTTGATTGTATTGTCCTGAATTTCTTTAAGGGATTTATGTTTTTTTCTGTTTAAGGGCTTCCACTTGTTTACCTGTGTTCTGTATTTCTTTATGGGAGTTATTTATATCTCTCTTGAAGTCCTCTATCATCTCCATGAGATGAGATTTTAGGTTTGAGTCTTTTAAGGTGTGTTAAGGTATCCAGGGCTTGCTGTATTGGGAGAGCTGGGTTTTGATGGTAAAAGTGGCATTAGTTTCTACTGCATATGCTCTTGCACTTGTTTCTTGCCATCTGTTTAGCTCAGATGTTAACTGGCCTTGGTGTCTTTGACCGAATCCTGTGTCTCCCATGGGCCTATCAGCTTGGCTGTGATGGACCTCCTGTGAGTCAAGATGTCTCTGTGTGGAGTAGGGGGTATGGAGCACCAGTTCTGCCCTGAGCTGAGTTGTGGGCCAGAAGGAAGAATTTTCTCTAGCAGGGGAGGGCAGATAGGGTCTCCCTCCTCTGGGCCCTCTCGAGTTTCTAGTTTGGCCAGGTACTGGGGCAGGGGGAGTCTCACTTTTGAACCTGGTTGTGTCAGAACCCCTGTGAGTCAAGCTGTCTCTGAGGGGTATCTGGAGCCCTGGCTCTGCCCTGGGCTGATTTCATTTCCTTGAACTACATAGCTTTGTCCACATTCACTGAGCATTACATAGTCTTCTAGGTCCATGTCTCCAGCTCTGTGTATCAATGGTGTGATTTATGTTTTTCATTTCATAGCTGAGTATATAGAGTTTTCATTAATTATTGTGAGTACTATAGCACAATAGCAAAAATATTTCTTTTATTCAAAATTTCTATATCGTTGAGACTCTGGTATGTGCTTTGATAATGATCACTCCTACTTTCCAAACTTTATGTTCATCAACTCCAATTTGTGCTTAACATAAATAATATTTTAGCCAAATTTTATCAGTGCTTTCAGAATTTCATCTTTTCTTTTAAAATGTTTTAATTGAACTAGAATTATATAATTTATACCTTCTTCCCTCCATTCCTTCCCAGATGTCTTCTCTTGTCCCCCTCCAATTTCTCTCCATTTTCAAGGTAATAATTCTTTTTCTTTGATTATTATTGTGTACTTGTATGTACATGCATAAATGCACAGCCTCTTGAGTATGTCTTTCTTGTTGGATGTGCTCTGTATGATTTCATTGCTGACCAGTCTTAATTTATAAAACTAATAAGTAGGCTCATCAGTTTTAGAGAATAATAGTCCTTATCCCAGTAGTCATATGTAGCTCTCTCTTTAAGGGAAGACCTCTGAACGTTTTTTCCTCCTTGTTAGTACATCTAGTGATTTGATCATTTTTTCCAATCTTCTTTGTAACCATTTATTGGAGAGACTTTTTCACAATAGATTGCTTCATATTCTGATTTTTACAGTGTTTCTGCCTCTTCTTCTGCATGTTCCCTGAACTAAGCTTGCAGAAGTTGTGATTTAGATGTATCTGTTGAGGCTGGTATCTCTACAATTTTTTGGAGTTAATTTTGCATTCCAGACACTTTGCTAAAGGGATTTATCAGTTGTAAGAGTTCTCTGATAGAAGTTTGGGAGTTGCTTGTGTTTACTGTCATATTACCCTCAAATAGCAATACTTTGATGTCTTCCTTTTTAATTTGTTTTTCCTTAATCTCATTTATTGTCTTACTGGTTTAGCTAGAACTTCAAGTATTATATTGATTAGATAGGGTGAGAATGGACAACCTTGTCTTGTTCCTGATTTTAGTGGAATTGCTTTAAATTTCTCTCCATTAAATTTGATGTTGGTAATTGGCTTGCTGCATATTGCTTTTATTATATCCCTGATCTCTCCAAGACTTTAAATATAAAGTCATGTTGGATTTTATCAAAGGACTTTTCAGCATCTAATGAGATAATCACATGGTGTGGGGATAGGGAGGTGGGAAGATGGGAGGCTGGGTCTGGGGAGGGGTTAGAAGAATGTGGGTTAAGAAAGTAGTGGTGTAGGGGAAGTAGGAAATGGGTGGAGTGTGAAGTTTGCAACTTTGCAGCTGCTTGGTGGACAGAGAGGCCTGGTGAGGACCTCTTTTGTTGTCTAATTGCTCTAGCTAGAACTTCAAGTACTATACCAAATAGACAGGGAGACAGTGGACAGCCTTGTCTAGTCTCTGATTTTAGTGGGAATGCTTCCAGTTTCTCTCCATTTAGCTTGATGTTGTTTACTGGTTTGCTGTATATTGCTTTTACTATGTTTAGGTATGGGCCTTGAATTCCTGATCCTTCCAAGACTTATCATGAAGGGATGTTGATTTTGTCCAATGCTTTTTCAGCATCTAATAAAATGACCATGGGTTTTTTTGCTTTGATTTTGTTTACGTAGTGGATTACATTGATGGATTTCTGGGTATTGAACCATCCCCACATCCCTGGGATGAAAACTACTTGATTGTGGTGAATGATCATTTTGATGTGTTCTTGGATTCAGTTTGCCAGAATTTTATTGAGTATTTTTGCATTGATATTCATAAGGGAAATTGGTCTGAAGTTTTCTTTCTTTGTTGGGTCTTTGTGAGGTTTTGGTATCAATGTAACTGTGGCCTCATAGAATGAATTGGGTAGTGTTCCTTCTGTTTCTATTTTGTGGAATAGCTTGAAGAGTATTGATATTAGGTCTTCTTTGAAGGTCTGATAGAATTCTGCACTAAACCCATCTGGTCCTGACCTTTTTTTTTTTGGTTGGGAGACTTTTAATGACTGCTTCTATTTCTTTAGGGGTTATGGGACTTTATAGATGGTTTATCTGATCCTGACTTAACTTTGGTATTTGGTAGCTATCTGGAAAATTGTTCATTTCATCCAGATTTTCCAATTTTGTTGAGTATAGGCTTTGGTAGTAGGATCTGATGATTTTCTGAATTTCCTCAGATTCTGTTGTTATGTCTCCCTTTTTATTTCTGATTTTGTTAATTTGAATACTGTCTATGTGCCCTCTAGTTAGTCTGCCTAAGGGTTTATCTATCTTGTTGATTTTCTCAAAGAACCAGCTCCTGGTTTTGTTGTTTCTTTGTATAGTTCTTTTTGCATCTACTCGGTTGATTTCAGTCCTGAGTTTGATTATTTATTGCCTTCTACTCCTGTTGGGAGTATTAGCTTCTTTTTGTTCTAGAGCTTTCAGGTGAGCTGTTAAGCTGCTAGTGTATGCTCTCTCTGGTTTCTTTTTGGAGGTTCTCAGAGCTATGAGTTTCCCTCTTAACACTGCTTTCATTGTATCCCACAAGTTTGGGTATGTTGTACTTTAATTTTCATTAAATTCTAGGAAGTCTTGAATTTCTTTCTTTATCTCTTTCTTGACCAAGTTATCATTTGAGTAGATCATTGTTCAGTTTCCATGTGTATGTGGGCTTTCTGTTGTTTTTGTTGCCATTGAAGACCAGCCTTAATTTGTAGTGATCTGATAGGAGGCATGGGATTATTTCAATCTTCTTATATCTGTTGAGATTTGTTTTATGACTAATTACATGGTCAATTTTGGAGAAAGTACCATGAGGCACTGAGAAGAAGGTATGTTCTTTTGATTTAGGAAGAAATGTTCTATAGATGCTGTTAAATCCATTTGGCCCATAACATCTGTTAGTTTCACAATGTCTCTGTTAATGTTTCCAAGGTCTGTCCATTGATGATAGGTGGGGTGTTGAAGTCTTCCACTATTATTGTGTGAGGGGCAAGGTGTGTTTTGAGATTCAGTAAAGTTTCTTTTATGAATGTGGATACCCTTGCATTTGGAGCATAGATGTTCAGAATTGAGAGTTCTTCTTGGTAGATTTTTCCTTTGATGAGGATGAAGTGTCCTTCCTTATCTTTTTTGATGATTTGTTTGAAAGTTGATTTTATCTTATATTAGAATGGCTACTCCTGCCTGTTTCTTGGGACCATTGGCCTGAAAAATTGTTTTCTAGCCCTTTACTATGAGGTAGTGTTTGCTTTTAATACTGAGGTACATTTCCTGTATGCAGCAAAATGCTGGGTCCTAATTTTGTATCCAGTCTGTCAGCCTATGTCTTTCTATTGGGGAATTGAGTCCATTAATGTTAAGAGATATTAAAGAATAGTGATGGTTGCTTCCTGTTATTTTTGACTTTATTTTTATATTTGTATGACTATCTTCTTTTGGGTTTGGTGAAAGATTACTTTCTTGCTTTTTCTTGAGTGTAGTTTCCCTCCTTGTGTTGTCGTTTTCCATGTATTATCCTTTGTATGGCTGGGTTTGTGGAAACATACTGTGCAAATTTGGATTTGTCATAGAATATCTTGGTTTCACCATCTATGGTAATTGAGAGTTTTGCTGGGCATAGCAGCCTGGGCTGGCACTTGTGTTCTCTTTAGGTGTCTGTATGAGATCTGCCCAGGATCTTCTAGCTTTCATAGTCTCTGGTGAGAAGTCTGGTGTAATTCTGATAGGTCTGCCTTTATATGTGACTTGAACTTTTTCCCTTACTGCTTTTAATATTCTTTACTTGTTGTGTGCATTTGGTGTTTTGACTATAATGTGACAGGAGTAATTTCTTTTCTGGTCCAATATATTTGGAGTTCTGTAGACTTCTTGAGTGTTTATGATCATCTCTTTCTTTAGGTTAGGGAAGTTTGGTTTGTTTGTTTGTTTTTTTTATAATTTTGTTGAATATATTTCCTGGCTCTTTAAGTTGTGAATCTGCACTCTCTTCTGTACCTATTATCCTTAGGTTTGGTCTTCTCATTGTATCCTGGATTTCTTGGATGTTTTGTGTTAGGAATTTTTTGCATTTTTGCATTTTCTTTGACTGTTGTGTCAATGTTTTCTATGCTATCTTCTGCACCTGAGATTCTTTCTTCTATTTCTTATATTCTGTTGGTGATGCTTGCATCTATGACTCCTGATTTCTTTCCTAGGGTTTCTATCTCCAGAGTTGTCTCCCTTTGTGATTTTTTTCATTGCTTCTATTTCCAGTTTTAGATCTCGGATGATCTTGTCCATTTCCTTTGCCTGTTTGCTTGTGTTTTCCTGTATTTCCTCTTTAAGGACTTTTAGCTGTTTACCTGTGCTCTCTTGTATTTCTTTAAGGGAGTTATTTATTTCCTTCTTAAAGTTGTCTATCATCAACCTGAGAAGTGATTTTAAACCTGACTCTTGTTTTTTCTGCTGTATTGGGGTATCCATGGCATGCTATAGTGTGAGAACTGGTTTCTGATGATGCCATGTTACCTTGGTTTCTGTTCCTTTTGTTCTTGCCCTTGCCTTTTGCCATCTGGTTATCTCTGGTGTTAACTGGTCTTGCCCTTTCTGTTTGTAGGTTGTCACTCCTTCAAGCCTTTGCATCAGTCCTCCTTGTAGACCAGCTCTCTCTGAGAGAAATTTGGGTTTGGAGAGCTGTTGTACAGGGTCAGCTCTGGGGTGCAGACAGAAACCAGAAGGATCCTGTCCCCAGCTGTTTCTTGGTTCCTGTGTCCTGATGGCTCTGCAAGGTTCCCTGTTGATAGAGGAATTTGAACAGAAGTGGTTGTCTTCCTGTGCTCAAAGGTGTGTCAGCACTCCTGGGATACCAGCTCTCTCCTGGCACTGAGTATGGAGCCCTGTGTCACAGGATCAGCTCCCTTGCTGCAGAAGGAAACCAGAAGGCCACTCCTCAGGCTGTGTCCTGAGGGTTGTGGGCACGTCTCTCTGAGCAGAGGTACTGGCCTTACCCCTGATCACAGGCTTGTCTACACTCCTGGGAGGCTAGCTCTTTCCGTGTGCTATTTGGGTATGGAGCCGTGTGGCACAGACCACAGGTGTAAACTATATCAGTAATTGCTTTTATTATACTTAGGTATGGGCCTTGAATTCCTGATCTCTCCAATACTTTTAACATGAAGTGGTGTTATATTTTGTCAAATGCTTTTTCTGCACCTAATGAGATGATCATGTAATTTTTTTCTTTGAGTTCGTTTATATAATGGATTATGTTAATAAATTTTTGTATATTGAATGTTGCTTGCATCCCTGGGATGAATACTACTTGATCTTGGTGAAGGTTGCTTTTGATGTGTTCTTGGATTCGATTTGCAAGAATTTTGAGTATTTTTGCATCAATATTTATTATCCAGATTGGTCTGAAGTTTTTTATTTTTTTATTTTTTGCATCCTTGTGTGGTTTAGGTATCAGTGTAATTTTGTCTTCATAGAATGAATTAGGCAGTGTTTCTCCTGTTTCTATTTTATAGAATAGTTTGAGGAATATTGATATTAGAACTTCTTTGAAGGTCTGGTATAATTCTGTGCTATATCTGTCTGGCCCTGGGCTTTTATTGGTTGGGAGTGTTTAATGACTTCTATTTCCGTATGGGATATTGGTCTATTTGGATAGTTTACCTGCTCTTGATTTAACTTTTATTTGTGGTATCTGTCTAGAAAACAGGGTTCATCTAGATTTTCCAGTTTTGTTGAGTATAGGCTCTTGTAGTAGGATCTGCTGATTTTTTGAATTTCCTTCATTTCTGTTGTTATGTTAATTTGGATACTGCCTCTGGGCCCTTTAGTTAGTTTGACTAGGGGTTTATCTATCTTGTTGATTCAAAGAACCATCTTTTGGTTTTGTTGATTCTTTGTATTGTTCTCTTTGTTTTTATTTGGTTGATTTCTGGCCCTGAGTTTGACTATTTCCTGTTGTCTACTCCTCTTGGGTCTGTTTGCTTCTTTTGCTTCTAGAGTTTTCAGGTGTGGTGCTAAGTTGCTAGTGTAAGATCTCTCCAGTTTTTTTGCAAGAGCACTTAGTGCTATGAATTTTCCTCTTAGCACTGGTTTCATTGTGTCCCATAAGTTTGGGTATGTTGTGTCAACATTTTCATTGAATTTTAGGAAGTCTTTAACTTCTTTCTTTATTGAGTAGAGTATTGTTCTGTTTCCACATGTACGTGGGCTTTATGTTATTTTTGTTCTTATTGAAGACCAGCCTTGGGCCATGGTGATCTGATAGGGTGCATGGGATTATTTCAATCTTCTTGTATCAGTTGAGTGCTGTTTTCTGACCATTTATATGGTTGGATTTGGAGAAGGTACCATGAAGTGCTGAGAAGAAGGTGTATTCTTCTGTTTTAGGGTGAAATGTTCTTCAGAAATCTGTTAAATCCATTTGGTTCATAACTTCTATTAGTTTCATTGTGTCTCTGTTTAGTTTCTGTTTCAATGACTTGTCCATTAGTGATAGTCGGGTGTTGAAGTCTCCCACTATTATTGTGTGGGGTTCAATGTGTGTTTTGAGCTTTAGTAAGGTTTCTTTTAAGAACGTGGGTGGGTGCTCTTGCATTTGGGGCATAGATGTTCATAACTGAGACTTTCTCTCGGTGGATTTTCCCTTTCATAAATATGAAGTGTCCTTCTTAATCATGATTGATAGCTTTTGTTTGAAAGTCTGTTTTATTGGATATTAAGATGGCAACTCTAGCTTGTTGCTTGGGACCATTTGCTTGGAACACCTTTTTCCAGCCTTTTACTCTGAGATAGTGTCTGTCTGTGTTATGGAGGTGTGTTTCTTGTATGCATCAAAATGCTGGATCCTATTTGCATACCCAGTCTCTTAGCTTATGTCTTTTTATAGGTGAGTTGAGTCCATTAATATTTAGATGTATTAAAGACAGATGACTGTTATTTGCTGTTATGTTTGTTTTAGTAGGTAGCATTGTGTGCATGCGGTTCTCTCCTTTTGGCTTTGTTGTGAGATGATTAATATCTTGTCTTTTCTTCATTGTAGGTTCCCCTCCTTGTGTTGGAGGTTTCCTTCTAGAATCCTTCGTAGGGATGGATTGGTAGATACTGTTTGAATTTGTATTTTTTCCTGGAATATTTTGGTTTCTCCATCTATTTTGCGGGGTATAGTATAACAAAACATTTGTATGTTACTTAGCCCTTTTCCCTTGCAGCTTTTAATATTCTTTCTTTGTTCTGTGCATTTAGTCTTTTGATTATTATGTGGTGAGAAGCTTTTCTTTTCTGGTCTAATTAGTTTGGTGTTCTATAGGCTTCTTGTACATTTATGGCCATCTCTTTCTTTACATTGGGGAAGTTTTCTTCTATGATTTTGTTGACGATGTTTTCAGGTCCTTTGAGCTGGGAATCTTTGTTCTCCTCTATTCCAATTATTCTTAGACTTGGTCTTTTCATTGTGTCCTGAATTTCCTGGATGTTTGGGTTAGGAGTCTTTTATGTTTTGAATTTCCTTTGACAGTTGTGTCTATTTCTTCTATGCTATCTTCTACACCTGAGATTCTCTCTTCTATCTCTTGTATTCTGTTCATGATGCTTACACTTGTAATTTCTGACCTTTTCCCTAGTCTTTCCTTTTCCATGTTTGCCTCCATTTGTGTTTTCTTTATTGTTTCTACCTCCACTTTTAGGTCTTGGACTGCTTTATGTAATTCCTTCACCTGTTTGATTGAGTTTTCCTGTATTTCTTTAAGGGATTTATTTGTTTATGCTTTAAGGGATTCTACCTGTTTACCTGTGTTTTACTGTATTTCTTTCAGTGAGTTATTTATATCCCCTTTAAAGAACTCTATTATCTTCATGATTTTAGGTCAGCTTCCTGATTTTCATGTGTGGTGGTGTATTCAGGACTTGCTGAGGTGGGAGAACTGGGTTCTGATGATGCCCATGTATATTATCTTCTGTTGTTTATGATCTTGGGCTTGCTTCTTGCCATCTTCTTATCCCTGGTGTTTGCTGGTCCTGGTGACTCTGTCTGAAATCTGACTCTTTTGTCCCTAGGTTGCTTCAGGTCTCCTGGTAGGCTTTCAGCCCTGGCTGTAGCAGACCTCCTGAGAGACTTTCCAATTGTGGGGTCTTCAGAGGGGCAAAGAAGCTGCTGATCTCTTGCCTTGGATACAGAAGATCTCCTGGGAGGCCTTCAGATTGTTGGAGTTTCAGAGAAGCAGTCAAGCTGTTGTCTTGTGTGAAGCTGTTCTCTGGGGAGGGGGGTCCTATGGACTGTGGTTTCTGTTTCCTGGTATGTAGTAGAACCCCAGAGAGGCTTTCAGTCTGTTGGTCAGTTGCCCTGCATGTTGTGGAGCCCCTGGAAGGTCTTCAAACTGTGATATCAGTTGCCCAGTTGCCCCATGTGCAGAGGAACTCCTGGGTTGCCTTCAAGCTGTGGTGTCTTCAGGGGTGCAGACAAGCTAGTGATCAGTTGCTCAGTTGCCCTGTGTGCAGTGGGTCTCCTGGAGTGCCTTAGGCTGTGATGTCTTCAGGGAAGCAGATTAGTTTGAAGTTTGTTTCAACAGAAAGGACCAACAGGAAGAGAAGTGGAATTCACAGGCAATTATTTTGGGGGGTGATGGGTCCCGAGTCCATTGGGCTTCTAGTGGCAGCTGTGAGACCTAGGGAGAGTCCTTATTAGATGTTCTGAGTTAAGTGGATCTCCTGGTATGGCTTAGGATGTGGTATCTTCAGGGGAGCAGACTAGTTAGCAGTCTGTCCCCTGCTAACAGTTAACTAGTTAGCAGAAAGTACTGGCTGGAAGGGCACATGCTTGAGCTTTCAAAGAAGATGCAGAAAATAACCAGGTATTGATCTGGAAACTTTATATTTATTGCTGAAGGTGCTATGCATATGTAATCATTAGTCATATTCATGTGTTTATGTTATGAGCTATAATAACGACCATTTGGAAAGATATGCCTGCTGGGTCAAGAGTGGCACAGATGCCATTTGAGTATCTAACTACTTTATAACTGGATTTATGGCTCCCTCCACAAGATGGAGCCAATACCTGGCACAGCTGTTAGTACCAAAAATCCTGTGATTTAGACAGGTCATAGGACAACTGGAGAACCCAATATTATTACTCTGCTAGTGGGACATAGTATTAAGCCAATTCCGAACAACTTCTCACTATATAGTATCACAAGTGAATATCTCAACCCTCATCAGAGAAACTTCTTTTTGCAGCAGAGGTCAGTAAATATAGAGATTAATAATTGGTAAAAATACAGAGAATAAATGACAGTGTCCCTAAATGGGATCTCTCTCTCTCTCTCTCTCTTTCTCTCTCTCCCTCTGTATATGTGTATTTGTCTCTCTCACACACAGAAAACACACACACACACACACACTCACAAAACTCCTACATGTCATGGCTCAGAGATCATGGGCAAAATTGATAGAAATAGTGTAATAGCCAGAGGTAGTAGATGACTACCATGAAGCAATGTTTTGCTGACACAACACAATCAGGAAGTTGCACATATCAGCTCAAAGCAGCTGTACTAGCATAGGTAAGACCTGACCAAATTCAAGCCAGACAAAATCTCAACATGGAGCTGAGCAATAGGCATGAAGCTCCACTTATACCTGAGAAGCTTTGGTAATTGATAGCTTCTCTAAGAGGGAGAGATAGTTTTCTTTACCAGTGTGGACCCTGGTAGGTCTAACACACAACAGTGGGTTGTCACACACTCAAGCCTATAAAGGCAACATTAATTGGACTGTATGTGTTAAAAACAAAGTTAAATGTGTTTGGAACAAAGAGTAGATTTAGGAGAATATGAGAAATAGCATATCATCAAATTAAGTATAAAATTATCAAAGAATTTAAATATCTTAAAAATGAATAATCTGTCCTCTGGTTTGGAGTAGTCATCTATCTGTGATCACACACTGTATGATTTTGCCTGGCAACAGACATAGTAACATCACAGTAACTATGATTGGACCAGTTATAATTGTAATGGGCCCCCAGATCTTAGCACAACTGACTTCAGAATGGAAGTACCATTCAGGCCATAAAACTCAGCACACAGATAATACTACTCACCAAAATGAAAGCAAGCAAACAACAACAACAACAAACACCCAAAACCACAAACCAAAACCCCCAAAAGACCTTAGTCATCAAAGTATAGTTCTGGGAAAGTCTCTACATGTATTAACCTTGCTTTTCTGTAGTTCTGGCTAACAATTGTTAACTGAAGTATGTCAACATAGAAAGTGTGTGTGTGTGTGTGTGTGTGTGTGTGTGTGTGTGTTTAAAGCACATCATGAAAAAGGCACAAGATACACTGGAATCCAGAACACTTGTAGGACCATCTGGCTAATAAACTCTCTATTGGTTTAAACATATGTGTGAGCAGTCTTCCTTGGTGGGTACTCTTGTTACCTCCTTTCCATATTCTGATCTTCTACAAAGACAATTACTCTCCATTGAGCTTCCTGATATTGAGGGACCAATGGTGTGGGCAGCCCTTTTGAAATTAATATTGTATGTTGGACCCCATCCTAAACCCACAGTTCAGACCAGTTCTGAGACCAGTTCAGAAAAGGAGAAGGACCAAGGTCATACTGCTTATGTACTGATATTTCTGAGGGTGACATGTAGCTCATGATTTGATCAGCCACCCACAATTATTCTGGTAAAAACTACAACAGGTTAGGGCATGTCCCTAACTATTCCATAGGCTCTGTCTTCAGCTAGTACTCTGGGCACTGAGGCCCTTAGGATCTCACCAATTTAAGATTTTACCAACTTTTAATTTTAGTCTAGCCTATGTCCAGTAAATGGAGCTTGTTTCTTTGGGATTTTAGGTCAAAATGAGTGAGGCAACAAATTCTGTTTACCTAGCACAAGACAAGAGGGCAAGATAACTTTGGGTCACCACAGGTCTAAAGATTATTAAAATAGAACTTTTCTGATCTCCATGTCAGAAAATGATGGTCTAATCATTACCTAGTTTCAAAAGACCATTAAGATCAAACTTTTGTGACCTCTAAGTCAAAAATGATGATGTAATTATTAACTAAACTCATGTTTGTTCTGAATAAGGTCAATATTGAATCACAGTACACAGTCAGTAAATGTTGGTGGATGCAATAGAACTGCATGTCTATATGGAGGGAAAAAGGGCAAAGAAAGGCCTGAAACCCTGGCTCTACTCCCTATAGTCTTTGTCTGCCTAGCCAAAAGAAAGAATCTTCAAGGCTCAGTTTTTAGTCCACACTGGGAATAATTTTGGCTTAGACAAAGAAAGTAGAGAGAATGAAGAAATACTGAAGTGAGCATTTTAAGCCAATCTGCATAATTTGCATAATATGATTTATAGATACTGTGTAACATAGGCTTAAAAGACAATTTCCTGTGGTAAGAGAGATTAGCAATATCTGCGTAGTCAATTTAGAACATCTACGAAGCCATCTTTACAAACCAAGCCTTTGCTTGAGCTTTGATATTATAATTAAAATAATACATATCATCCTATTGATATTTGAATCTTTATAATGTCTGTGTCATCACATTCCATTCTGAGAAGTCTGGTCATTTTAAACTATGATTTCTAACTTCCACCCACACCTATGACTTATTAAAGCCACAGAAACTCCTCCTTATTCAACTTCCCTTATTTTACAGTAATTTCTTTTATCCTTAGAAATTACAGAATTATGATGATGAAGTTTATATCAACTTGACACAAGATAGAGTCATTTGGAAAGAGGGAACTTCAATTGAAAAAATGTCTCCCTGATATCTGGCTGTAGGCATATTCTTAATTAGTGATTGATTAAGGAGGGCTCAGCTCTTGATGGATGGGGTCAACCATGGAATGGTGGTCCTGGGTTTTAGGAGAAATCAGGATGAGCAAGCCATGGGAAGCAAGCCAGTAAGTGCCACTCCTCTATGACTTCTGTATCAGCTCCTTCTTCCTGAACCCTGCCCTGCTTGATTTCCTGTTTTGACTTCTTCTAATGATGAACAATGCTGTGGAACTGTAAACCAATTAAAGCCTTTCCTCCCCAATTTGATTTTGGTTATGATATTTCATCGCAGCAAAAGTAACTCCAATTTAGACAAGAATAAAAGAAATACAAAACACCTTTTCTGGGGGAGACAATACAGTCAAGTACTCAGAGTTCCTCAAGTACTTTCTGCTCAATTATCTGATGTCTCTGTGGTCACTTATACTGAGCTAGATTCACTTCTAGAGTGATATGAAGAGGGCAATCCCAATCCTTTTCTTAAGTAGTCATCTAGCTGTTAGCTTGGTGTTTTTGTGGAACTCTTAACAGTGAGAGTGGCTCTTTTGCCTGTTCTTAAAAATCTTTTCCTTTCTACTGTATTGTCTTATCCAACCTCAATATGAGGGCTCTTGTCTTGTCTTACTGTATCTTGATTTGCCCAGTTTGGCTGTCATCTAGTGGAGGCCTGCACTTTTATGAAGAGAAAACAGAGGGGGAGTAAATCTGGGGAAAAAGAGAGGTGGGAGGAGCTGGAAGGAGTGGAGGGAAGAGTGGCCTGGATGTATGGTATTTGACAAGAATCTATTTTTAATGAAAAAGAATTTGTAATAAAACTTCAGTGAATAACTACAGCCATAAGAAAATCTCATTGAATTAAATTTTTTTTTCTTTCTATGAACTATGTGACACTGAAAGTTCTTCTGTTTGTCTTTTCACCATTAGAACAAATAACACCAACCTTGACTTTCCATGACTTGTGTTGTATAGTGGTCAAAGACAGGATAATACATCATCTTTTATTCAACATGTCTGAGTAACACTAGACACACTTTATTTACTTAGTTGTATTTGCCAGAGTCTATTAAATACTTATAAAGCTACACTTATTGAGAATGCATGTAAATTTTTAAGATAACAAATAAATATTTTACATATACAGTTAAACCTGAGCATAGTTGCTCATGTATACTCTTCTAACCTTGGGAAGAAAACGTAGATGAGTAGATAGTTTGAGCTATATCGGGAGACTTTGTTTAAGTAGGGAGAACACCTTATTTTTGTCTTTAACACCAGGATAAAGTCCACATTAAAAACAGGTAAAAGAGCAGCAGCTAGGTGATTATTAAATTATGATGTCATATTAATTCTGCAGCCACACGATAAAAGCTCCATGCTGCCTGATCACAACTGTATCAGTGAGGAGGAACTCAATGGATCTGGTCACATTCCTGGTACTTATCCTCTCTTGTCTCATTCTCCTCTTACTCTGGAGACAGAGTTCTGGGAGAGGGAAGCTCCCTCCTGGCCCCACCCCTCTTCCAATTATTGGCAATTTACTCCAGCTAGATGTGAAGAACATCAGCCAATCCTTAACCAATGTAAGTGTGTGTAAGTATGCCTTATATTTCTCTAACACCTTGAAAAGAAAGATAAATTGAACTGTTCTTTTAAATTTTTCTTTTCATTTTGAGATCACAATCACATTATTATTATTTGAAATTATAATATATTACCCCCTTCCCCTAACTTGGTGGATGATGTGATATCCCCTTTACCAGAAACCCTTAGCAAAAAATTGTGAGAAATGGCAGCAAAATAAAAATGGGAAGTATACACAGCTTTTGCAATTGTTCAAGTCCTTCCATATGCTACTGTTTGTTCTTTTTAAAAATCTATGGCCGATTTTTAATTAATTGTTTTTGCATGCATATATGTACATTTATATACATATATTCCTAAATATAACCTATGTAGTCTGTATGTTATTTTGTGTATATTTTCAGAACTGGCCAAAATAGTATTGTAATCAATGATTATACAGTTAAAAACCTGTAAAGTTGCATTTCTTGTCCCTATCAGAAATTGAAGAAAGAATGATTTCTATTGTGAATTAGAGAAATTTTGGGTCTTTGTGTATTATAATAACATTTGCAAAACTGCAGGAGTTGTGTATACTTCTTCTGATCTTTATTAACAAGTTTTTGCTAAAGGTCTCTGGTAAAGACCACATTGTATCATACACCAAGTGAGGTAGCACTTTAGAGATGTGTTTTTATTTGTTTTACTTAGCCTTTGGTACTGAAGTTCTCTGAATAACTGATGCTTTATTAAAAGAAAATATCCAAAGGTGTGGCATAACACAGAAAATAATAGAACTAAACATATTTGATACTATCCAAAATGACTTTTATTCTGTGACCAGAATCATGATTGCCCTAGGGTTAAGAAACTGTTCTCTTAGCAGATGTCCATACTGTGTGCAGCTCATGGTAATGATAGAATGAACTTGGGGTTCTTACTATGGATTTCTATTCTTCCTGGGGCTAAGCTCCACAGGAAAAACTTCACAGGTGTTTCTGGGAGTCATCTGGGCATTGATACTTATTTTAGTATGAATGAACATGTAATTAGATTGCCCAGGTATCAAGTGATAAAAGAGAGTACCACCATTGAGTTCTTTAAGTTTATTTTTATTATTTTTTATTTTTAACAATAATAATAATTATTATTAATGCACATCCAAAATGTTGCACTTCCTCCCCTTGCAGAGTTCTTTTTCCATAATTTCTCCCCTTTGTTTCTGAGAGGGTTCCCCCAGGGACCCCCTTTCCTGGAGTATCAAGTTTCTACAGGATTAAGCACATCCTCTCCCACTGAGGCAAGACAAGGCAGTTCTCTGCAACATATGTGAGGATGGGTGGGTAGGTGGGTGTGCGTTGTGGGTGAGTGGGTGGGGGAGTTGAGCCTAGCTGGAGGTATGCTTTTCAGTTGGTGGCTTATTCTCTGGGAGCTCCCAGGGGTCCAGGTTAGTTGACAATGTTGGTCTTCCTATGGGGTCACCATCCCTTTCAGTTCCTTCAATCCTTCCCTTACTCTTAGTAGATGTCTCTGACCTCAGACCAATTTTTGGCTGTGAGTATTTGCACCTGATTCAGTCAGCTGCTGGGAGAGCCTTTCAAAGAACAGCCATGCTAGGTTCTTATCTATAAGCACAATATAGCATCAGTAACAGTGTCAGAGTTTGGTACCTACACATGGGATGGAGAGTTTTATTCATGAGCAATTCAGCCTCAAAATGAATCTGGAAAACTCTTACCTCAGTTATTTATTGAAACATGATCAAGATACATGCTGAATATATTGATGTGACAATTTACTGTAATCTAAATATCAATATAACTTTCAGTACCCACTGACATGTAACAAATACTCATTGTTTTGCTTTCCAATTTCTAGTTCTCAAAAGAGTATGGCCCTGTGTTCACTCTGTATTTTGGCAGGAAGCCCACAATGGTATTGCATGGGTATGAAGCAGTGAAAGAAGCCTTGATTGATCATGGGGAGAAGTTTGCTGAAAGAGGAAGCTTCCCACTAGCTGAAAAAGTTAATAAAGGCCTTGGTAAGTAAGTGTGCATGTTCATGTATGAGCTAGGCAGCATTCACAGTGAGGAAAAAGATAGAAAGCAAAGGCCAGACTTGATCCTGGGGCTCAGACTGGGCCTCTCTTTGGTTGTGTCTTCTCAGATAACCTTTCTCTTTCTGGTATCACATTGTAGTTTCTGTTCCCATTTCTTTAGGCCTTGTTTTTAGCAATGGAAGCAAATGGAAAGAGACAAGACACTTCACACTCATGACCCTGAGGAATTTGGGCACAGGGAAAAGGAGCAGTGAGGACCGTGTTCAAGAGGAAGCACAATGTCTTGTGGAAGAACTGAGGAAAACCAATGGTGAGCAAAGCTTTGTGCTTTGACTTTTCCATCCTGTTATAGGTTAGAGTACAAAATATCTATTGGTATTATTCTATCTGAAATGGTTTTTTTTTCCTGTTGTTTTTGAATCAGATGTCAAGAACACAGCTTTTTTTAAATGAATCTTTAATGTTTTTTTTTTACATTCCAGTCATAATCTCCCTCCTGTTCTGCCCTCTGACAGTTCCTCATCCCATTCCTCTTCCCCCATCTCCAATGTACTCATACCATCACTCCCCCAACCTCCTCACACCCTGCCAGGCCTCCCCATTCCCTGAGGCCTCAAATCTCTCAAGAGTTGGGTGTGTCTTCTGTTATTGAAGCCAGACCAGGAAGTTCTCTGCTGTGTATGTGTCAGGGGGCTTGGACCAGCTTTTGTATGCTGCCTGGTTGGTAGCTCAGTGTCTGAGAAAGCTCAAGGTCCGGGTGAGTTGAGACTGCTGGTCTTCCTATGAGGTTATCCTCCTCCTTAGCTTCTTTCAGCCTTTCCTTTATTCAACTACAGGGGTTCCTGGCTTCTGTCCATTGATTGGGTGTAAGTGTCTGCTACAGTCTCAGTCAGGTGCTTGTTGGGCCTCTCAGAGGGTGGCAATGCTAGCCCCTGGTCAGTAAGTGTTTATAATAGTGTCAGGCTTTGGTGCCTCTCCTTGAGATGGTTCCCAACTTGGGCTAGTCACTGGACCTCCTTTCCCTCAGTCTCTTCTCCATTTTTGTCCCTTCAGTTCTTTTAGACAGGAACAATTCTGGGTCAGAGTTTTGACTGTGAGATGGCAACCCCATCCCTCCACTTGATGCTCTGTCTTTCTACTGGAGGTGGATACTACAAGTTACCTCTCCTCACTGCTGGGCATTTCATCTAAGGTCCCTCTGTTTGAGTCTTAAAATTCTCTCACCTCCTGGGTCTCTGTCAGATTCAGAGGGTCCCCTCTACCTCCCACATCCCAAGGTTGTATATTTCCATCCATTCTGCTGGCCCTCCGTGCTTCTCTACTTGTCCCCCAACCCCATATTTGATTATGTTCCCCTTTTCCCCTGCCCTTTCCCCTCCCATCTCCCACACAGTTCTCTCCTTCCCTCTTTCCTCTGATTTCTTCTCCCTTCCCAGTGAGATTGAAGCATCACCATTTGGGACCTATTGCTTGTTAACCATCTTGAGTTCTGTAGCTTGTATCCTAGGTATTCTGTGCTTTTTTGTCTAATATACACTTATTAGTGTGCACATACCATGCATTTCCTTTTGGGTCTGAGATACCTCACTTAGGATGATATTTTCTAGTTTCATCCTTTTGCCTACAAAACTCATGATGTCCTCGTTCTTAATAGCTGAATAGTATGTCATTGGGAAAATGATCTGTATCCATTATTCCATTTTGGGAGATCTGGGTTGTTTCTAGCTTCTGGCTATTACAAACAAGGCCAATATGTACATAGTAGAACATGTGCCCTTGTGGCATATTTGGGCATCTTTTGGGTGTATGCTCAGGAGTGGCATAGCTGGGTTTTCAGGTAGATCTATTAACATTTTTCTGAGGAACCTCCAGATTGATTAACAGAGTGGTTGTACCAGTTTGCAATCCCACCAGCAATGGGGGAGGGTTCCTCTTTCTCTGCATTCAGGTGACAACATATGCTGTCACCTGAGTTTTTGATCTTAGTCATTCTGATTGGTATAAAGTGGTATCTCAGGGTTGTTTTGATTTGTATTTCCCTGATAACTAAGGACTTTGAACATTTCTTTAAGTACTTCTCAGCCACTCTAGGTTCTTCAGTTGAGAATTCTCTGTTTAGTTCTGTTCCCCACTTTTAATATGGTTATTTGGTTCTCTGGAGTCTAACTTCTTGAGTTCTTTGTATATATTGGATATTAGCCCTCTATCAGATGTGAGATTGGTAAAGATCTTTTCCCAATCTGTTGGTTTCCATTTTGTCCTATTGATAGTGTCCTTTGCCTTGCAGAAGCTTTGCAATTTTATGAGGTCCTATTTGTCAATTCTTGATCTTAGAGCACAAACCATTGGTGTTTTGTTCAGGAACTTTTCTCCTGTGCCCATGTGTTTGAGACTTTTCCCCACTTTCTCTTCTATTAGATTCAGTGTATCTGGTTTTATGTGGAGGTCCTTGATCCATTTGGACTTGAGCATTATACAGGTAGATAAGTATGTGTCAATTTGCGTTCTTTTACATGTTGACCACCAGTTGAACTAGCACTGTTTGTTGAGAATGCTATCTTTTTCCCCACTGGATAGCTTTAACTCCTTTGTCAAAGATTAAGTGACCATAGGTTTGTGGCTTCATTTGTGGGACTTCAATTCTATTCCATTGATCTACCTGCTGGTCACTGTACCAATACAATGCAGTTTTTATCACTATTGATCTGTAGTACATGTTGACTTCTTTGACAGTCTGATAGAATTCTTCACTAAACCCATCCGGTCCTGGACTTTTTTGGTTGGGAGTCTACTAATGACTTCTTCTATTTTGCTTAGGGTTATAAGACTGTTTATATGGTTTATCTGATCCTGATTTAACTTTGATATCTGTTGTACATCTAGAAAGTTGTCCATTTCATCCAGATTTTTCAATTTTGTTGACTGTAGGTTTTTGTAGTAGGGCCTGATGATTTTTTGAATTTCCTCATTTTCAGTTGTTATGTCTCACTTTTCATTTCTGATTTTATTAATTTGGATACTGTTTCTGTGCCCCCTGGTTGGTCTGGCTAAGGGTTTATCTATCTTGTTGATTTTCTCAAAGAACCAGTTCCTGGTTTTGTAGGTTCTTTGTATAGTTCTTTTTGTTTCTACTTGGTTGATTTCAGCCCTGAGTTTGATTATTTCCTGCTGTCTGTTCCTCTTGGGTGTATTTGCTTCTTTTTGTTCTAGATCTTTCATGTGTGCTGTCAAGATGCTATTGTATGCTCTCTCCATTTTCTTTTTGGAGGCACTTAGAGCTGAGTTTTCACTCTTAGCACTGCTTTCATTGTGTCCCATAAGGTTTGGTATGATGTGCCTTCATTTTCATTAAACTCTAAATAGTCTTTAATTTCTTTCTTTATTTCTTCCTTGACCAAGTCATCATTGAATAGAGTGTAGTTCAACTTCTATGTATATGTGGGATTTCCATTGTTTTTGTTGTTATTGAAGACCAGCCTTAGTCCAAAAAGTTATCAAAAAAGATAAGAATTTTTCCTTTGATGAATATGAGTGTCCTTCCACATCAACCTTAACTTTTGGTTTAAAGTCTATTCAATTGAATAGTAGCATAGCAACTCTAGCTTCTTTCTAGGGACCATTTGCTTGGAAGACTTTTTTTCCAGGCTTTAACTTTGATGTAGTGTCTGTCTTTGCCATTGAGGTGTGTTTCTTGTATGCAGCAAACTGCTGGATCCCACTTGTATATACAGTTTGTTATTGTATGCCTTTGTAAAATTGGGGATTGAGTCTGTTAATATTGAGAGATAGTAAAGACAGATGATTGTTAGTTCTTGTTATGTTTGTTGTAGGTGGCATTACGTGAATGTGATTCTCTCCTTTTGGTTTTGTTCAGATGCTTAATATCTGTTTTTTTTTTTTTTTTTTTTTGTTGTTGTTATAGGAATCCTCCATATGTTGGTGTTGTCCTTACTGAATCCTCTGTAGGGCTGGATAAGTAGATAAGTATTGTTTAAATTTGGTTTAGTCCTGGAATATTCTGGTTTCTCCATCTGTGTTGATCTAGGTGTAGTAGCCTGGGTTGGCATTTGTGTTCTCTTAGGGTCTGAATGACTACTGTTCAGGCTCTTCTGACATTCAGGGTCTCGGTTGGTATAATTCTGATAGGTCTGACTTTATATGTTATTTGACCTTTTCCCTTACAGCTTTTAATATTCTTTCTTTGCTCTGTGCATTTGCCCTTTATTATGTGACAAGGGGATTTTCTTTTCTGGCCCAGTCTATTTGGTGTTTTATAAGCTTCTTGTATATTTTCATCTTTAGGTTGAGGAAATTTTCTTCTATGGTTTTCTTGAAGATATTTTTCTGTTCTTTGAGCTGTGAATCTTCACTCTCATCTATTCTTATTATTCTTAGGTTTGTTCTTTTCATTGTATCCTGGATTTCCTGGATGTTTTGGGTTAGGGTTTTTTTCTGTTTTGAATTTTTTTGACTGTTGTGTCAATATCTTCTAGGGTACATTTTACACCTGAGATTCTCTCTTCTATCATTTATATTCTGTTGTTGATGCTTTAGTTCCTGTCCTCTTTCCTAGGTTTTCCTTTCCCAGGGTTGCCACCATTTGTATTTTCTTTATTGTTTCTATTTCCATTTTTAGGTCTTGGACTGTTTGTTCAATTCCTTTACCTATTTTATTGTATTTTTCTATATTCTTTAAGGGACTTTTTCCTTTTTAAGGGATTCTACCTCATTACCTGTATTTTCCTTTATTTCTTTCAGTGAATTATTTATATCCTCCTTAAAGGACTCTATTATCTTCATGAGATAGGGTTTTAGCTCAGTATACTTGTTCTCAGGTGCGTTGGTGTATCCAGGGCTTGCTGAGGTTGGGGAACTGTGTTCTGATGATGCCACTGTATATTTGTTTCTGTTGTTTATGGTCATGTGCTTGCGATCTGGTTATCTCTAGTAGTAACTGGTGTGGGTGTCTCTGTTGGAATCCTGCCTCCAGTGTCCCATGGTTGCTACAGGTTTCCTGGGAGGCCTGTGCTCCTGAATGTAGGAGACCTCCTGGGACTATATGGTCTGTGCCCCTGGGTGTAGCAGACCTGTTGTGGGCCCTTCATACTGTGGGGTCTTCAGAAGAGCAGACATGCTGTGGTTTTTCCAGGGGAAGTTTCAGCCTGGAATGTAGGTGGAGTTTGTACATGGGCTGGGGGTTGGTGTGGAGATGGGTCTCGAGTCCACTGGGCTCCTCAGGGTTCCTAGCTGCTTCAGTTATTTGGGAGGGTCCCTTATCTGTGGTTCTGGCTGTAGCACACATCCTGGGGTCCTTCAGATTGTGGGGTCTTCAGAGGAACTGACATGCTGATGGTCTGGCCAGATGGAATGTGCAACCCAGAAAGTCTGAACACAGCTTTTATTTAATTTCTAATAAGTTCTATCCTTAACTCAAGCATACTTTATTGCTGATCATTTTATCAGAGGATAATTGCTAATAATAATGGTGGCAGTGACTTGATCTACATTTATTGATCCTAAACCAGATAATATTTGTTTTAAATTTATTGAACTACTTTGTTCTCTCCAACTTTACTGACATATCAAGGTGTCTTAATAAAGCTGGAAGAGTTAGAAGTATATGAACCCAGCCTGCTTTCTATTTGAGAGAGTTCACTCAGCAAGAATGGGACATGTACTCTGACCAGACCATCAACTCCAGCCACTTCCCTTAGAGGAAGGACTGGTGCTGGGTCAGGTGTCTCTGGAGAAGAAGGAATTGGGGATTTGGCTGTGGTCTTAGAACGAGTAATAGGAGGGGTGAAGGTCAGTGCCAATGCAGGGTGATTGGAGTGACCTGCAGCTGGCACAGAAGGAGGAGAGGAGTCTGGAGAGGTCGAATTAGGCCCTGGGGTCTCCTGGTGAGAAGGAGAAATTGAGGCAGCAGTTTGGGTTTTAGGTGGTGTGGAAGGCTGCGTGGAAGCAGGTCTTCGGCAGAAGGGAGGAGGTTCGTTAGCTGGGTCTAGGGTTGTGAAGTCATCTAGCAGTGGATGAATAGGTTTCATGGCTAAGAGAAGTTGGGATGGAGAACAAGCAGAACAGAGAGGGCTGAGAGTGAAGTTAAATAAAAGCTTGGATGTATGGGATTTCCTTCCATCTACGGGATTGCTGGCAGTATGTATGGAGATCTCTCAAAATGATCGTGTCTAACGTGCCATTAGCTGGCCATTTGGAACTATTTTCTAAAGAGTACTGAATCCAGACCTTATTGCAGAGGTGTATCAATTTTGAAGGCCTCAAATCAGGTGTTAATTTAAGAGATTTGAGGTTTGCCAGGAGACATCCCAGTGGGGTGTCTGGAGGTACATTCGAAGACCAATTAGTACCCATTGGGTGTTGGGGGATATTACTGACCTATTCGTGCCAGCGTCCCAGAGAATAAGTTTAGTAACCAGAGGCTGGCTAAGCTAGAAATTCAAGTCATCATGAGAATCTTAGGAGCCACCCCTGGCAATTTCCCAGAAATTGCCAGAAAGCAGTTCAACCTAGTACTAGGAATTATTTAACAGCTGAGGGGGTGTTATGATCTGCTTTTGAGAGGGGAAGACATCCAAGGGCTAGGTCCTAACTCGCAAGTCAGCTAGGAGGCCAGTCATAGAGACTGGGGCAATGAAAAAGCCAACCCCTCAGCCCAGAAAGTGTTGGCCAGACACTATCTGAGCAAAAAAGGGTCCTCCCACTGATTGGAGAAACTCCTTACCAATCAAAATGCCGGTGTGTGTTTGTGGACTTCGAAGTCAGATAGCAGGAGGTGTGGAACTGTTGATTTGGTGTGGTGCCACGTCATGGAAGTTTGTGAGTCTGGTGGCGGCTCGTACAGCAGTGGCAGAGGAAATCTGTGCAGTGGATGAGAGCGGGTGCCAGCGGAAAAAGTCTACGTGGTGTATTAGCAGCTTGCAGGAGGTGACGGCAGTAGCGGCAGTCCATGTGGGCGGTTGGAAGGTCGCTTATGGTGGCGACCCGGGGCCCTGCCCGGACCCTGCAGCAACCTGCGTTGAAAGTCCCTGGTTTCGGCACCAATCTTGTATTAAAATGATGATGGTATGGTTGGATATGACCAACGCTATGATCGGTAGGGATGGTTGGCAGGGATCTCGAGGCTCCAGAAACCACACCAAGCCAAACAGTTCCACGTGGGGAGTTTATTGGAAGGGGAGGCAAGGTAGCGGTGAGAGGAGAAAGGAGAGAGAGAGAGAGAGAGAGAGAGAGAGAGAGAGAGAGAGAGAGAGAGAAAGAAAGAGAAAGAGATAGAAGAGTAGAGAGTAGAGAAGTGGAGAGGTCGGCCATGACCACGTGGAGTGGGGGAGGGGGAAGGGGAGAGGTAAGGGATAAGAGATGCAAGGGAGAGGAAGAGCAAGAGATAAGAGAGAGAGAGGAAAGGCAAGCAGCCCCTTTAATAGTGGGCAGGCCCACCTGGCTGTTGCCAGGAAACTGTGGGGAGGAACATACCTGGTTATTGCCAGGTAACTGTGGGGTAGAGTTTGGACAGAATGCTAACAATGTGATTTTCATTTATTATTTATTTAACACATTGCATAAGCAAAGTATTCATTTATAATTATCATTTTGTGCTTTAAACATTATTGGTTGGGTGAAAATATCTGCATCTAACTTTTTCAGCTGCTTGTTGGGTCTTCCGGAGGGCAGTCATGATAGGTCCCTTTATGTGAGTGCTCCATAGCCACAGTAATAATGCCAGGTCTTGGGGCCTCCCCTTGAGCTGGATCCCACTTTAGGCCTGCTGCTGGACTTGCTTTTCCCCAGGCTCCTTTCCATTTCCCTTCAGTTCTTTCAGAAAGGAACAATTATGGGTCAGAGTATTGACTATGGAATGGTAACCCTATCTCTCACTGGATGCCCTGTCTTTCTGCTGGAAGTGGGCTCTATAAGTTCTCTCCCCAATGTAGGGCATTTCATCTACGATCTCTCTCTTTGAGTCTTGAGAGTCTTTCATGTCTCAGGTCTCTGGTACATTATGGAGGGTCCCCCAACCTCCTCTCTCCTGAGGTTGCATGTTTCCCTTCTTTCTGCTGGCCGTCAGGGGTTTCAGTCCTTTTCCCCCACCCAGTATTGAAGCATGTTCCCATTCTCTTCCCTCCCATCCCCCTTCCCTTCTAGATACCTCCCTCCCCCCTTGTGGTTGGTTTCTTCTCTCTCCCAAGTGGAATTGAGGCATTCTCACTTAGGCCCTTCAGCTTGTTGATGGTTTTGTGTTCTGTGGGCTGTATCTTGGATTTTTGGCACCTTTTTTTGGGGGGGGGGCTAATATCCACTTGTTGGTGAGTACATACCATGAATGTCCTTTTGAGTCTGAGTTACCTCACTCAGGATGATATTTTCTAGTTCCATCCATTTGCCTGCAAAACTCAGGATGTCCTCACTCTTCATAGCTGAGTAGTATTCCATTGTGCAAATGAACCACATTTTCTGTATCCATTCTTCTGTCCTGGGACATCTGGATTGTTTCCAGCCTCTGGATATCACAAACAAGGGCACTATGAACATAGAGGAACACATACCCCTGTGGCATGGTGGGGCACCTTTTGGGTATATTCCTAAGAGTGATATTCCTGGGTCTTCAGGTAGATCTATTTCCAATTTTCTGAGGAACCTCCAGATTGATATCCAGAGTGTTTGTACCAGCTTGCAATCCCACCAGCAATGGAGGAGTGTTCATCTTTCTCTACATCCTTGCCAACATGTGCTGTCACCTGAGGTTTTGATCTTAGCCATTCCCATTGGAGTAAGGTGGAATCTTAGGGTTGTTTTGATTTGCATTTCTCTGATCACTAAGGACCTTGAACTTTTTAGAAGTTCAACTTTATTGTAAGTCTGCACCAGTGTTAAGTCCATGAATATTTCGGACAAAAAAGGAATAAGTTTGTGGTATAAGCTTGTAACATCTAGCACAGTGTTTTTCCACTTTCCTAACTCTATTTATTTAAGTATAGTATGAATCTCTTAAAGAAAGAATAGGTTGATTTAACTCCAGTCCAACCAGTCTGGGTTTTAGTCCTGTCATAGCATAACAGAGAACCCCAAATTGTTAGAGTCAAATGCCTTTGATTCTTTTCTCACTGTATTTAGCATATGGCCATTTGTTTTTAATGAATGATAAAAAAAATCTTGTTTACATTTATTTAAGACTTAAAGGTACTGCACTATACACATTTTGGTGCAGAGTATCCATGAATCCAAGCCAAATAAAAAAATAAATAAAGGTGTAAGAAAATGAAATTTAGATCATCTGTATCAGTCTATGCAATGTTATCTTAATTTCTTCTGGAGCTATGTTTTTAAGTTCTGTATTGGCAGCAATAGAAAATGGTGTGATATTGTAGAGTCATTGTTATCCTAGGTGCTAATAAACAATTTCTCAGATAATTGTATCAAACAATTCTTAGGAAAGCCACAACCATCCCTTGGAGTTTACACTTGAAAACTTATCAACCACTGTGGCTGATTTGTTTGCTGCTGGGACAGAGACAACAAGCACAACCTTGAGATATGCACTCTTGATCCTGGTGAAGTATCCAGAAGTCACAGGTAAGGACACAGTTGGTGAACCACAGTATTCTCATGTGTTCTGGAAAGACATTATTAGTGTCTTGTGTGTTATTGTTAGAGAAGACTCTGTCCTTAACATTCTGTGCTTCTGGCCACAAAGAGTAGGATGAATGAGAGAAATGAAGGGACTATGAATGTAGGAAAAGCAATCAAATGCTGATCAGTGTCTGGGTTCCTTTGTAGATAATCTGTGACAGGCACTGCTAGCTTTCGTAAGCTTGTTTTACCTATACATTTAACCCCCAAACTAGGTTTTCAGAGTAGGCAAATTCTTACACTTCCTTTTCCCCCCTGATAATTATAATTTTGGTGTACAGAGTTGAAAACTTACTTCACTGAAGCAAAGGCATGAGTCCTGGAATTTCCTGAGCCTATCTGAGTTAAGGTCCAATCTGAGAAGGCGTGAAAATAAGTCAGTCCATTAGAAAGTTATTTCCATGCAGGTAGAAGTTATAGAAAAAGGAATGATATTATTTCAAAACTTCATTTCCCCACAATTTCTATTGAACACATTTTTTCCCAGTTGTACCAACAGCATTTTCTTTTACAAATGATATTATTTTTAAAATGTACTTTTATTTTTCATATTTGCAGTATTTATTAAGTCATTTATTATGTTTATGAATATTTGTTCACTTAACAGTTAAGAAATAACGTATTACTGGCCAAATCAAAAGTTTTCCTATGACACTCATATGATCAGTTAGCTTCAAATATTACATAAGTATATGTGGTATGTATACAGTTTTAATTTTTTTATTAGTATAAAATCTGGAGATAGAAACAAAGAAAATAACAAAGTTGGGCAGACTTTGTTCTTATAGTATTGGCACCAGAATAAATACAACCATCATGAGAACTGTCTTAATTTCTTCCAATGAAGAGGCAGTCCCCTCTGTTTCCTCTTCAGAGCTAAGTGTCCTTCTGGAGACAGCATCTGAATGGACCAACCTGAAAGTTACTTTAAATACATTCAATGTTTTAGCATATATTATATTCATCTTTCACTTGTGTATAATTTACATAGAAGCGACACTAGCATAAACATGAATGACAATTAGTAATTAAAAGATAGGAGAAAAGGAAAGTAGCAAATGACCAAGAGGGTTTCACAAAAATACTGAAATACAATGGTGGAATGAGGCATGAGAAAAAATGGGGCAGGGAAGACGACACTGTAACACAGATGTCAGATGGACATGTAAGCTGTATTTCTACAATCACAGTATGCATCTCAGTTGAAAACAAGAAAGAATCAACATAGGGTTATAGAAGAAGTTTCTTCTTACCAGGGCCCTCTTTCTACCCACAATCCTACAGTGACTGAGTTTTCTTCATGGAAGAAGACAGAATTTCTCTTTTTTAAAATTAATTGGTTATTTTACTTATTTACATTGTCTTTCTTATCCTCCTTTTCCGTCTCTTCTCCATAACCCTTCCATACTACTCACCTCCTCTTTGCCTCTATGAAGGTGCTCCCCCACCCACCCACCCACTCCCACCTCACCCCTCTAGCATAGCCCTACCTGGACAAGCCTCCACAGGACATAGGGCCTCTCCTCCAATTGATGCCAGATAAGGCAATCCTCTGCTACACATGTAGCTGGAGTGATGGAACCATCTATGTATATTCTTTGGTTGGTGGTTCAGTCCCTAGGAGTGCTGGTGAGTCCTGTTAGTTGATATTGTTATTCTTCCTATGGGGTTGCAATAACCTTCAGCTCCTTCAGTCCTTCCCCTAACTATTTTATGGGTTCCCTTGGTTTAGTCTGATGGTTGGCTGTGATTATCTGTGTCTATCTTAGTCAGATGCTGGTAGAGCTTCTCAGAGGAAAATAATATTAAGCTCCTGTCTGGGAGCACTTCTTGGCATCAGCAATAGTGTAGTGGTTTGGTGTCTTCAGATGGGATAGATCCTAAGGAGAGGTGGTCTCTTATATGCTCATGGATTGGCAAAATTCCAACTCAATTTATAACAGAGATAGAAAGAGCAATCCTCAAATTCATCTGAAATAACAAAAAACCCAAAATAATGAAAACAATTCTCAACAATAAAAGAACTTCTGACCTCAAACTCCTATAGAATTACTCTTTAAAAAATACATGTAAGAAGCCCTGTGAACAAAGATCTCCAGTGGTTGACAGAGAAAGAGCAATCTATAGGTATGAAAGGGGAAGAAGGACTACGTTCCAGTCCTAGAATTCAGAGGATAAGAGCAACTTTCTCCAATTTGCTTATGAATTTCAGTGGCAAAATCTACCTATTAGATAAGTTAGTATCTCTAAAGATATCTACATGTTATTTTCTTAATAAAAGGTTGTAAGTACTCTGCAGAGTAAAGAGAATTAAACCACTAACCCAAGAAACTGTCATGGATTTTCAAAACACTAGGGCTGAATACAAGCATAACATCCTTTAGGGAGACCCCTGAGAGTTCTAAGCAAAAATGCATGCCTGGACCCCAGTGTTGTATCAACTTATCCTTTCTTCATGAAACTCTTGAGAATATTTTTATCTGCTTCTCTGAAGCAGGGTCAAAGAAGTCCTGGTTTCCAAGAATCTTAACAGCTCACATAGGAGGAAAAAAATTATAGGATAGGTTAGATGGGCACATGACCTATAAAGCTCAAAATTCTGTATTTAACATGTGCATATTGCATGCATCAAGAGAGATTGAGGAATAAATGAAAAAGTAATGTGTGATCTGAAGCACACATCAGCAAAGTTTTATTCCAAGAGCTATGAATTAAAATACTTAGAAAGAATTGTAATTCATGAAATGTAAGATTATAAACTAAATAGAAAAGCCATCAGTTAAAATAAAATATACCTTCAATGAATCTCACAATGAAAACTTGAATAACTAAATCCTGAAACCCAAAACTTATTGTTAATGAAGTAACAGGAAGTTTGTGTGTGTGTGTGTGTGTGTGTGTGTGTGTATGTGTGCGTGTGTGTATGTTTGTGTTATCTATTTTTAGGATATGGACATAACTGTAACTCACATTTTCATTTTTCATAACAAAATAATAGATTATATATATATATATATATATATATATATATATATATATATATATATAAAACATTCTTTACTTACAAATATTGTTATATTTCAGAAGCAACTGTTAACTTTGAACTTGACCTGTTTTGGGCACCATATCACATTAAATTTTACACATACACACAGAGAAAATTTTAAAGAAAAGATTGTATTTTGACAAAAATTGATTGTTTTATTTCTAATTGTCCTTTATCAGACTGTGACATGATCGTTAATTGTGTTGTTTTGCCATTTGAAATATTTACTTAATCCTATTTTATTTGCTATTATAATAAGTACATACTGATATATCATAACAGCTATTTGTAAGATAGTGGCATAAATCTATATATAGCATCTGTGCATGTCTTAATGAACTTCTGGATATAAAATGCATTTACAGTGCTATGAGGCACTTTTTTGTGCATCATGTAGTCATGTATTGTGATAAGCATTTTACTTCTTTCCCATCTCCCTTCTTTTTACTTTGACCAACCAGCTAAAGTCCAGGAAGAGATTGATCATGTGATCAGCAAACATTGCAGCCCTTGCATGCAGGACAGGAGTTACATGCCCTACACAGATGCTGTGATTCACGAGGTCCAGAGATTCATTGGCCTCCTCCCTACCAACCTGCCACATGCAGTGACCTGTGACATTAAGTTTAGGAATTACCTCATTCCCAAGGTAAGCTTTTCTTTGCTGCATCTCTGTGCTCTGTGCTCAAGTCTTCTGTGTTACCTTCTCTTTGACTCTTACACTCTTTCATGATGTTCCCTGAGGATTTAGGATATAAATGAATACACCTTCTTTTATCCATTCTTAAACTTTTCACTCCTAGTATACTCACCCTGTTCTTTGATAGTACACATGTTCAACTATCCCCCTTTATTATATATTTTTCACTGTCAGATTCCCATTAGGGTTTCCACATAACTTCTTATGTTCCTTGTATTTTGTTTAAACCTTGTTTTGTTTAAACTTTCATCTTGCTGCCAACTTTCTGATTCATATCACTTCACTACCTGCTTGAATCCTGAACCCAGTAATGTCCTTTCTACTTTCATTTTACCTGTATTATACTACCCCCATTCATTCTCCACTGACAATAATCTGTATTTAGCTACCTAGCTTCCACATATACGGTAAGTTAAATACACAAAACAAACATGTTTAAGCTAAGACTCTCAAGTGAGATAAAACATGTAGCATTTGTATCTTTGAGCTCAGTGACCTCATTGAGCATGATTTTTTTCCCTTATGTGTATGAGAAGAAGTCTTTTCATCTTTTGGGTACAGCCATCCCAGCATCTCTGGAATTAAGCCAGCTTGGTTGTGATGAATAACATTTTTGATATGATCTTTGCAAGTTTAACTTTTATTTACCTGATGTAATTGTCATCTAGGCTTACTGCTGAATAACCTCACCCTTTCTAGTTCTTTCTAAACTATGACTGTCTGGTTCAACTCAGTTCTTCTGGCCCAAACTTCTTTTCAAGCTGATTGATTTAATCTGACTTCTCTCAGATTCTCACTGAATTGCTTTGCTTGGCCTCAAACTAACTCTGGCAATCTTTTCCAATCTGGCTCTTTCACATTCTCTGACTCATTCTGACTTTGCCCATGTCTAACTTTTTCTCACTATAACCTGTTTCTCTAAATCTGACACAGTAAAAACTGCTCCTGAACTCCACAAACAGAAATGCCACCAACTCCCCTCCACTGCACTGCCTCTCAGAACTCAGAGGTCTATATGTTTCTGTCTCCTGTGTACTGGGATTAAAGGTGTATGCCACCATGCCAGGGCCTAAGTTTTTGTTTACTTGAAACTTGCTTTATACAATACTGGCCGTGAACTCAGAGATTTGGTTAACTCTGTCTCCTGGGATTAAAGGTATATCTGTATTCCAGCTAGATCACTCAGACCTAGAAGTTTTTTGGAAATTATCTCTTGCCAGAGCAGCCACATTGCTAGATTAATATTCCTCTACAGATGGTGACTTCAGTACTCAAGTACTGACCTAAAATTGGACTGAAGACACTTTAGCAACATCATTGTCACTGGCCTCACATTCTTCCTATGCTCTGTCTGCCAGAAATTTCCCTGATATTCTTTATGCTTAATCCTATGTATGGACCAGGAGATTGAACTATGTTATTTTCCATTTTCCGTACATGCCTTGATTTCTTTGTAACTTGCTTGTTACCCTTCTGTGTGTCATTCCAGGGAACAAAAGTAATAACATCACTCTCATCACTGTTGCATGACAGCAATGAATTCACCAACCCAGAGATGTTTGACCCTGGCCACTTTCTAGATGGGAATGGAAACTTTAAGAAAAGTGACTATTTCGTGCCTTTCTCAACAGGTAATAGAAACTCATTACCATCATTCCAGTCGGATGCAGATCTGTGCGAACTTACAAAGTGACTCCACAGTGGCTGATAGATTTTCGGTTTGTGCATGATCAAGAGCATGACTTTCATTGCCCATGCACTCTTCTTGAGAAAGACTACCCTCTCTGTCAGATTATAAATATAAAGCTTTTGCTTGTTCATCCATTGTTCAAAATTTAGAAAGCTAGAGTGTAGAGAATTTATTTTCTTCCTTTAGGTACATCACAAAAACACTCAAGATATTATCCTAGAAACCAACTTCACCTATACTTTACCTACTTCCCATGAAAATGAAGACTTTTCAAAATTTAAGCTCATGTCTTTGCTCTTACTCACCTCCAGGCTGATCTAGGCAGCTATGTCTTCAAAAACACAGAAAAGCACCAAGGGACCTGAAACTTGTTTGGGACACAGATGAGTGAATATTTCATGTCAAAGTAGTTGGACTAATGTTTGTGAGATCACCATACATCCCAGGGCCAGAGGGTTGTTGGGAAGAAGTTCATACCTTGTTCATTCATACATCACATTTTGAATGAACCATAGAGCGGCATTCTCATAGATGTCTAGCTTCCTCAAATGGCATAGGTCACAAAAATATTCAAAAGGAAATGTGTATCATTTCACAATAGTGCCTGAACCACTGGAAAAGGACATTTCTCTCAATTCAGAAATTTCCAGATCACCTTGGGATGATAAAAATATTGTAGATATGCCATGATACTCTGCAGTGGATACAGGATACATATGTGCAATATATGTGTTACCTGGAGACAGAACTCCCTTTCTTAGCTTTATGATCTTTATGAAAAATTAGCAGTCTTGACTCCACTACCTTCCTGGTACTTTGAACACAGGTATGAGCAAACATATCTAGATGACAAGTATTTTTGAATGATATATTCTTTAATACCACGTGTTAGTTAGAAATATGACCCTCTTTGTCTATTTGTCTAGCAAGTTTTCCCTTCACTCATCCATTTGTCTGACTACATACCTATTATTCCCTTATATTTGTACCAGTGGAGTGCATCTCAGGCTAACATGTATGCACAAGGAATCATTATCTTCTTTGGCATTTTCTTCCCAGGAAAACGGATGTGTGTAGGAGAGGGCCTGGCCCACATGGAACTATTTTTATTCCTGACCACGGTTTTACAGAAGTTTAAGCTGAAATCTCTGGTTGACCCAAAGGACATTGATACAACTCCAGTATTCAATGGAACCATCTCTGTGCCACCATCTTACAAGCTCTGCTTCATTCCTCTCTAAGGAGATCAAATTTCCTGGCTCCTGATGTGTGTCCCTTTCTCCCTTCAAATAATCCCCAAATGCCCCAAGATTAAGGAAATACCCATATTCCATTTTGTAATTTCTGGTGTCACTGCACACATATATCTGCATTTCCCTATTTTTTGTAACTCCGTTCCCATCACTTGTGCTTATGTGTATCTAAATTTGAACTGTTACTGTGGTTTAGTTTTAGCATCAAGAAATTATTATCTTATTATAATTCACAGTAATTTATCTTCTACATGTTCTCAATAATAAAATCTTTTAATTGATGTATTATTACTCAGATTTTCATTATAATTCAGGTTAGATACAAATCACTATAGATTATCAATATATCCTGCTGTTCCATATAATGAGGTCAGAGCATGTAAAGTAGGAGTGCTAGGGAGAGAGCTTAGGTGCCTCATGTCATCCTTGTCATTCAATCCTGAAGACCTAAATTTCATCTTTAGTGCATGTCTCAAAGTCTAGACATGGTAGCATATACTTGTTATACTAGTGTTTAGGAGATAGACACAGGAGGATCCCCTAGGCTAGCTGAATAGCCATGCCAGGGAGACATACTATCTCACAAAACAAGACGAGAAGTTCCTGAGAAATAGAACTCAAGTTTTTCTTCTGGCTTCTACATAGATGTGACTCAGATTGCAAACATGCACCTAGTCATGCACATTTCCTTTTGTAACACAAAAGAGAATGTAAAAGGGAGGGTGGTAAGAAAGCTCTTTTACTTAGTGCTAACTATAGTCACTGGCAGTATTTGTATTTGAAGCAGATGAACAGTGACCAGAAGAGAAGCACTCTGTAAAGAAACATGGCAAAAACAAGTCACTTGGAGGAATAGACATATAGATTGGGGGGAGTGGTACCCAGGTTTGTTGTCAACAATGACAAAAAAATCTTAGTGCTTTTTCTTTTTCTTTATTCTTTTCTCATACACTACATACTGACTGCAGTCTCCCCCATTCCACTTCTCCCAGTGCCTCTACCACCATCCTTCTCCCCTAGATCCATTGCTTCTCCATTTCCCTTCAGAAAATAGCAGGCCTCCTAGGGATATCAACCAAACATTGCAAGGTGTTATAAGACTAGGCACAAACCCTCATATCAAGGTTGGACTCTGCAACCAAGGAGAAGAAAAAGGGTCCAAAATGCAGAAAAAAGATTCAGTGACTCCCAGACTCCCAATGTCAGGAGTCTCCACAAAAAAACACTAAGCTAAACAACCACATCATGTATGCAAAGGATCTATGCAGACTCTTGCAGTCTTTGTGATTGTTGCTTCATTCTATGTGAGCCTCTATGAGCCCTGCTTAGTTGATTCCGTAGGCTGTGTTCTCATGATGATCTCAATACCTCTGGCTACTACAATCTTTCCTCTTCCTCTTATGCATGGTCTACAGGCTCCCTCTAGTATTTCACTGAGGACCTCTGCATCTTTTTCCATCAGCTACCAGAAGAAGCCTCTCTGAAGACAAGAGCATTTAATGCCAGTCTGAATACATCAGAATATCATTAGGGGTTATTTCATTAAGATTTTTTGGGGAGTGATTAGTTTTGTTAGGTTCTACCCTAGGTTTGCATTAAGCTTATGCTTCTTTGGCATCAGCCAGTGCTAGGCATTGGCTTCTTCTCATGACATAGGCCTCAAGTTTCACCAGTTATTTGCAGGACATTCCCATAAGCTCTGAGCTACCATTATTCCAGCACATTTTCTAGTCAGGACAGGTTTGGGTCAAAGGTTCTATAGTGATGTTTATGTCTGTGTTCTACCACTGGGTGTCTTGTCTATTATAGAAGATGGAGTCTATATCTTCCATTAATAATAGTCCTCACTGGGGTCACCCATTTAGGTTCTAGGAAAGCTTCCACGGTACCAGGTTTCCACATTGGCACCTAAATGGCACTATATTTCCATAGTCTCTTCCTGTACTCTCACCCTCTTTACCACCTGATCCCCCCTTTCATGTGCCCACCTGTCCCCAGTCCACCTGCAAATCTATTCTACTTTCTCTTTCCAGGAAGATCCAATCATTGACCACATAACCCTCCTTATTACTTAGCCTCTCTGGGTCTGTGGATTGAAGTTTGACTATCCTTTAGTTAACCATTAATATCAACATGTAAGTGAAGACAGAATATATTTGTCTTTCTGGGCCTCACTTAGGTTGATTTTTTTCTAGTTTCATCTATGAAACAAATTTCATGATGTCATTTTCTCTAACAGCTGAATAGTACTTCATTGAGTTAATGTAGCACATTTTTTTTTAATGCACTCTTAAGTACAGGGACATCTAATTTGTTTCCAATTTATAGATTTTGTGAATAAAACCACTATGAACTTAGGTGAGCAAGTGTCCTTGTAGTAGGATGGAGCAATTTTTGGGTATATGCCCAGGAATGGTAGAGAGATCTTGAGGTAGATTGAGTCCAATTTTTCTAAGAAACTTCCATATTGATTTCTACAGTGGTTATATAAGTTTCCACACCCATCAGCAATGTTGGAGAGTTCTTCATCTTCCTCATTCTTGTCAGATTTAGCTGTCACTTATGTTGTTGATATTAACCATTCTGCCAGGTGTAAGATAGAATCTCAAAGTCCTTTGGATTTGCATTTCTCTGACAGTTAAGAATATTGAGCAAGAAAACAAAAGGAGGTCAAAGGGATACAAATTGGAAAGGAAGAAATCAAAATATCATTATTTTCAGATGATATGATGTCATACTTATGTGACCCAAAAAACAACACCAGAGATCTGCTACAGCTGATAAACACCTTCAACAAAGTGGCTGGAAACAAAATTAACTCAAGCAAATCAGTAGCCTTCCTATTTTTGAAGGATAAACAGGCTGGGAAAGAAATTAGGAAAATGACACCCTTCACAATTGTCACAAACAATATAAAGTATCTTTGTGTGATTCTAATGAAACAAGTGAAAAATCTGTATGACAAGAACTTCAAGTCTCTGAAGAAAGAAATCAAAGAAGACCTCAGAAGATGGAAAGATATCTCATGCTAATGGATTGACAGGATTAATATAGCAAAAATGGCCATCCTGCTGAAAGCAATCTACAGATTCAGTGCAATCCCCATCAAAATCCCAACTCAATTCTTCATAGACTTAGAAAGAACAATTCTCAAATTCATATGGAATAGGAAAAAACCTAAGATAGCAAAACTATTCTCAACAATAAAAGGACTTCTCGGGGAATCAGCCTCCCTGACTTCAAGCTGTACTACAGAGCAGTAGTGGTAAAAACTGCATGGTATTGGTACAGTGACAGTGCTTGTGCTCTAAGATCAAGAATCAACAGATGGGACCTCATAAAATTACAAAGCTTCTATAAGGCAAAGGACACTACAAATAGGACAAAACGGCAACCTACAGATTGGGAAAAGATCTTTACCAATCCTACATCTGATAGAGGGCTAATATCCAATGTATACAAAGAACTCAAGAAGCTAGACTCCAGAGATCCAAATAACCCTATCAAAAAATGAGGAAGAGAGCAAAACAGAGAATTCTCAACTGAGGAAACTCGAATGGCTGAGAAGCACCTAAAGAAATGTTCAACATCCTTAGTCATCGGGGAAATGCAAATCAAAACAACTGAGATTTCACCTCACACCAGTCAGAATGGCTAAGATCAAAAACTCAGGTGACGACAGATGTTGGCAATGTTACCAGATCTTCTGGTATCCAGAAGATGCTCCAATGTGTAATAAAGACACATGTTCCACTATGTTCATAGCAGCCATATTTATAATAGCCAGAAACTGGAAACAACCCAGATGTCCCTCAACAGAAGAATGGATACAGAAAATGTTGTGCATTTACACAATGGAATACTACTCAGCTATTAAAAACAATGACTTCATGAAATTCATAGACAAATGGATGGAACTTGAAAATATCATCGTGAGTGAAGTAATGCAGTCACAAAAGAATGAACACGGTATGTACTTACTGATAAGTGGTTATTAGCTTAAAAGTTCCTAATACCCAAGAGTTACTTCACAGCAACCCTTGGGCTGAGCGTGAGGCTCCAGATGGAGGAGTTGGAGAAGAAACTGAAGGAGCTGTGGGAGTTGGCAGTCTCATTGAGGGAGGAACAGTGTCCACTGGCCTGACCTCCCAATGGTCCTGGAGACTGGATCACCAACCAAAGAATACACATAGGGACCTATGGTGCTGACCACATATGTGGCAGAAGAGGATCTTGTTAGCCATCAGGGGGAAGAGAGGCCCTTGGGCTTGAGAATGTTAGATGCCCCAATATAGGAGAATGCCAAAGAGGGAAGCCAAGAGTGGGTGGGTGAGTGGTTGGGGGAATACCCCCACAGTTGCAGGGAGTAGGGGGGAGGGAATGGAGAGGTTCCAAAGGGGAGATCTGGAATGGGGCAACCATTTGAAATGTAAATAAAGTATCAAAGAAAAAAAAGAATATTGAGCATTTCACTGTTTCTTATCCATTTGCTATTCTTCTGTTTAGAAGTCTTAGTCTAGATTTGTTCCACATTTTTAAATTAGAGTATTTGGTCAGTTGATCTCTAGCTTCTTGCGTTCTTTATGTATTTTGGATATTTAGACAACTTTTGGATGCAAAGTTCATAAAAATATTTTCCCATTCTGTAGGGTTCTGTTTGGTTCTGTTGATGGTGTCCTTTGCCTTACAATAGCATTTCAGTTTTGTGGCATCTCATTTATTGTCAATTTTAGTGCCTAGGTTAGTGGTGGTATGTTTAGAAACTACTCTCCTATGTTGATGTGCCCAAGAGTAGTTTTTACTTTTTCTTTCCAACTTAGTGTATATGTTTTTGTTTTGAAGTCTTTGATCCACTTGGATTTGAGTTTTGTGCAGGGTGATGAATATGGATATATTCGCATTGTTCTACACACAGACATTCAGTTAGACTAGCACCATTTGTTGAAGATGATTCCTTTTTTCCAGTGTGTATTTCTGACTTCTTTAGTAAAAATTAGTTGTCCATACTTGTGTGAATTTATGTCTGCTTTTTTAGTTGTATTCCATTGAGCAACACATCTGTTTTTATATCAATACAATTACTAATTATTATTAATTATTATATTGTAGTATCATGTCATCTGCTAGTGGCAATAATTCGATTTCTTTCTGGTATTTCTCTTGTTAAAATTCCGCTTTAATCCAGCTTTAATATGTGGTGACCTGATAGGATGAAGTGGGGTATTATAATTTTCTTGTATCTGTTGAGACTTATTTTGTGACTGAATATGTTGTCAAAGTTTAATAAGTTACTGTGAAGGAGGTAAATTATTTTCTATTTGGGTGAAATGTTCTGTAAATATATTAAGTTCATTTTGTTTATAAAAAACAATCCATGATATTAAATATCATAGAATATCTTGCTTTATCTTCGATGGATGTTGAAAATTTTGCTGAGTACAGTTTTCTGGGCTGGTATCTTTAGTCTTTTAGAGTCTTCAAGCCATCAGCTCAGGCATTTCTGGGTTTTAAAGTCTCCATAGAGAAAATGAATGTAATTCTAATAGCTCTACTTTAATATTTTACTTTCTTTTCTGACTTGTAGCTTTTAATATTCTTCCTTTATTCTCAATGTTTAGTGTTTTTACAATATATGGTGAGAAAACTTTGTTGCTTGATCCAACTTATTTGGGGTTCTGTAAGCATCTTGTACATTCATAGGCATGTCATTCTTAAGGTTAGAAAAAACTTTTCTTCTATGATTTTATTGAAAATATTTCACTGATCTTTGAGATGTGATTATTTTTATTCTTCTATTCTTATTATTCTTGGGTTTAATATTTTCATAATTTTCCAGATTTTCTAGATACTTTGTGTTGAGTATTTTTTAGATTTTACATTTTCTTTGACCTAAGTATCTATTTCTTCTATTATATCTTCAGTGTCTGAGGTTATCTCTTATATAACTTGTATTCTGTTTCTGATGCTTGCATCTATAGTTTTTGTTTGTTATCTGGATTTTCCATTTTCAGGATTTCCACAGTTTGTTTTCTTTATTGCTTCTGCATTCATTTATGTCTTGAACCTCTATATTCATTTTCTCAACTGTTTTTTCTCATCTTTCTTTAAGATTTTACTCATTTCCTTTTATTTTTGTTTGTCTTTGAATTATTTAAGGGATTTACTAATATCTTCTTTAAGCACCTCTATCAACCCCATAAAGTCTTAAAGTCATTTTTCTTTTACTTTAGCTGTGTTGGAATATGCAGAGCTTGTTGTAGTGAGCATAGCTTGGCACTGATGGTGAAGTGTTGCCCTGGTTGTTGTTTGTGTTCTTACACTGGCACCTACACATCTGGGTTTAGGATGATTATGGGTCAAGGCACAGATTTCTGGGTTTGTCTTTGTTGGTTGGCTGTTTTCTTTCTTTTTTTATTGGTTATTGGAACTTTCTAGTGGCTAACCCTACTTCCCCATCCTTAATGCTACACACTTCCATTCAATTTCCTGACCCTCTGTACTCTTCTATGTCTCCTCCTGTATCTGATCTTCTCTCCCTTTTCCCTTCCCTTCTGCTTTCCCTCCCAGATCCCTCTCTCCTTCCCTACCTCTCATGATTATTTTCTTTCCCCTTCTGAGTAGGACTGAAGCATCCACTCTTTGGTCTTCCTTCTTCTTGGCTTTCATATGGTCTGTGAATTATATCATGTGTATTCAGAGCTTTTCTGGATAATATCCACTTATCAGTAAGTATATACCTGTGTGTTCTTTTGTGATTGGGTTGCCTTACTCAGGATGATATTTTCTAGTTCTGTCCATTTGCCTGCAAATTTCATGAAGTCATTGTTTTTGATAGCTGAGTAGTACGCCATTGTGTAAATTCACCACATTTTCTGTATTCATTCCTCTGTTGAGTGAAATCTGTGTTGTTTCCAGCTTCTGGCCTATTGCTTCTTGGTTTGTGATTCTTTCTAGTCTTCTAGCTTGTTGTATTGTTTGTGCTTAAGCAGGGCATTTCATCCAAAGTTTTGAGCTGGAGTTCTGTGGGGCTGCATAGCCTCTGATCTGACAACAATTCTCCCCCTGAGTTGGAGGCTGGAATATGGTAATGAGAAATGGCAGGGGATTGGGGATAGTTTTTTGGGGGACACAGAGAAAATGGAGGAAGTCTTTGGGTGAGTGGCCTACCTATTATTTTTGTGGCCTAAATGGCCTCTGGTCTAACAGTGAGTCTCTGATGAGTTATAAACTGAGATATAGTGATACAGAAGGGAGGAGATTTGGGGATAGTGTATGTCTTGGAGCACCAAGAGAATGGAAGAGGTCTGTAGGGTTGCAGCCTACATTGTCTTCTGGCAGGTATGGTGTGGCTTTTGGTTGGGCAGGGGATGTCTGCTTGAGGGAATGGAGAGAGTGGAGAAGGTCCCTGTGAGGGTGGCCAGCCTCATCTTTTGGCAGCACCTTTTAATTTTTTCAGCTTAAACCTGAAAAATTACATTCCTGGTGCTAATTATATGTTGTGAGTGCCCCTCTTCTCTCTCAAGAAAAATAAGAGATCCAGGATACATCACCTTCTGATTTCTGTTGCTATGTTTCCTTGCCACTGCATGGAACGTTACTAAATGAAAAGTGACATCACTCATGTTCCCTTCTTTTTATCTCATACATGAAAAGAAGCTACATAGTCTGACTTTTGTTGTTTTTATGCATGGTGTTTTTATCTTATTTTAATAGTTTATTTTTCTATATGAATATTTTGATAGCATGTATGTCTACACACTAGAAAATGGCATCAGATTTCAGCCAACATGTGTGCTGTAGAAGAGCAGCCAGTGCTCTTAACTATTAATTTCTCCATCCCCTCATTTGGTAAAATATCCCTACATTAGGGCTAACATTCAGACCCATATTTGTATACATATAAGCACCCAGACATATGTTCACACATGCTATGCATTATTCAATTATGTTCAGTATAAAACAAAAATTTTTTTATAAAATTCACTCAAAATATTTATGTTTTATATAGTTAACATTTTGTATTAAAACATATCTCAGAAAAGCCCCCAAGAAAACCAAACATGAGATATAATTATCTTATTTTTAAATTTACTTTAAACTGATATATAAAAATTGAACTTCATTGATCACTCAGCAGTTAAGAGCTCTTTCAAAGGACCTGGATTTGGTTCCTAGCACTTACATATCTGCTCACAATTCCCTGTAATGCTAATTCCAAGGAATCCCACTCCTGTTTATGGCCTCTGAAGGCACTGTATGAATGTGGTGAGCATATAGACAAGCAGGCACACACATACACATAAATAAAACAAATTAAAATATCCATCTCAAATGTTTAGCATTTATTTACAGTGGAACGCTTAAAATGTTTCTTCTTGTTTTGTAATTATACAGCACATTTGATCTCAAACAGGTAAGAACCTCTTATACATCTGTAATTTTCGCTTATCCCTCCCCCCCATTCTCTCAAAATCCAAGTAACTACCCATTTACTCTAATTTTCTATTAACATCAACTTTTAAAATATATGCATAGTCTCTTCCATACACTGATATTGTTGTCTGTGGGTGCAACAGAATTTGGATTGCTGACCATGAAAGTAGTTCCTGCTTTAATTTTTAAGTGATTTCTAGTCTGCTTTCCAATTTGATAGTGCTGATCATCAATACTCTAATACTGTATCCTTATTCTCCATATCATCACTGGCACTTGTTTGCCATTGTTTTTTAAAGAAAAGACAACAGTACTATGAGGAGGTGGTATCTCTCTGTGGTTTTGGTTAGCATTTTCCTGAAGAGTTTCACCACATGCTATCTCAGAACTCCATGGTACATATTTTCCAACACCTTTATTGTGTGCCTTTGCTATTTTACTAGTAGAGGATGACACAAGGACAGGATTATCAATATGCATAAATAGAGTGTAGTTTAGCATGACCTGGGAGTGTATATGCGAAGACAGTGTGGTGTCTGTCTTCTGGAGCGTGGTGGTCCCACATACCTTTTCTGTATCCCACAGCTTGTGTTTAGGCACTGCAGGATTCTTTGTGGGTCTTGGCCTAATAACCATGAAGGGACCACTGCAAGGCTTTAATAAAACAACTGTTGCCACCTGCTGTTTCTTTCCCTACAAAGGATGGTTATACTAAGTTGTGCTTCCTGGCTTTGGAGGCTGAGTGGTTTGGGAAGTCTTGCGGAGAGTCTTTCTACATCAAGACATAGTTCAAGAAGGAAAGACATAGACTTCAGAAGATACTGTGGAGAGAGAATATTATCCCTTGGTTCTAAACTCAGCTTCTTTAGAGTAAACCAAGCTTCTACCAGGTTCATGGAAATTCTATTGTTTTATATAGATGTACTTGCTTCCAGTCAAAGGAAATGATGTATCCCTATGACCTCTGAAGAATCAACTGTACCTAGTAAGCCTCAAAAAGCAAAGAGAAAGCAAAAGTATGATTTGATATGCTTTTAAGATTAGATCCCCCAGTATAGGAGAATGCCAAGGGGGGAAGATGAGAGTGGGTGGGTGGGTGGGGAAATACCCCCATAGAGGCAGGGGAGGGGGGAGGGAATAGGGAGGCTCCAAAGGGGAGATCTGGAAAGGGGAAAACATTTGAAATGAAAATAATGTAGAAAAAATAAAAATTAAAAAAAAGAATGTATCAATGAATTGTTCCACTTAAATGCTACACAAATGAACCACATTGTGAGCATGCACCTAGCTGTTCCTTTTTCCATTGTTAGTGAAAGTAAAAAAAAAAAAAAGACACAGTTCAGACATATTGTAGTTTTTGTAGCCACAAGTACTTACAAAGCTGCCAATGATGCAAAGCATGTCTTTTCTATGGCTGTATATATTTCCATTTGACTTTGTGCCAGTTCTATGGGCTCTGATGTAAGCACAGGGCACATCCATCCCTGCTTGTTATAGCTTGATGAATTGTACCAAACAATCAGACCAAAGCAAGATTCTGTGCTACCTCCACCCAACAGGTTCAGTCTAACAATCCTGTCAGGTTACAGGGCATTCGGGAAGGTGGTGGTGACAATTCATGTCTGGCAGGTTTATTTGGTTCCAGAATGTCAATATGCAGACACGCAAAGGGAGTGGGGCAATGGAATGTTATCACAGTTGGCTCAAGAGTCCAAGGCACTTATTTCCTTTTTCTTCCAAGTGTATCCACTGCTCATGACTAACCATATGAAAGTACATGTAGCAGAGACAAGCATTGGTTCTTACATTCTTGATTGTAACTTTTAAAATTATTATTATTATACTAAGATAAGGCCTTATAGATTCTCACTTGGTTTCCTTAGCTCTTGAACTTGGTCTAAGAATACATGCTCAAATAGTTTGTCTGTGTGAATATGACCACTGGAGAACTTTATTCATCACTCATTGAAAAGATGTCTCAACATGTCAGAAGAACAACTAATCATTGTATCACACATTAATAAACTGATAGAAGTGTCAACTAAAAGAAGAAAACTTGCAATTCACACATTCATATAAAATATTCATTCAAGCCTTTGAATTCCTTCTGCTCTTCTATCTTCTCTTCATTCTTAATATATTGGATTCAAATTTCTCTGTGGGTTAAAACAAGCTAGATATTGTTAGCATAACTTTTTTAAATGCTAGTTGTCAGAGCCCCCCCATATCAAAAATATACTTCTCTAGAGGGTCCTTCTTAGGAATGATACTTCCCTGAAAGAATGTTCCCATAAAATCCATCTTATGAACCTCACAGCCCTGAGTTTAACCACATACTGTCGTTTGGGAGGAATGTGTCCTCTGGTTAGGTTATAGATGTCTTACCTATATGACTTAGAGGAAGTGAGCAGGAACCTCTCTGGTGCTTCTGGTCCTTACTGGTCAGACACAAACACACTTGGCAACCTCCATTCTTCTCAGAGTGTGGAAACAAAGCACATGAATTCCTTTGTAACAAGTACCATGTGCAGGTTGCAGGTGCCCTCCCTCCCCATTCCCTGATGAGCCCCTGTCAGCTGGCCTGAAATTATCACATGAGATGAAAACTCTCTCTTCTCCCTTATTTTCTAATTCTTTTGTTGCCGGAGGGTGTTAGATGCCCCAGTATAGGGGGATGCCAGGGAGGGAAGATGGGAGTGGGTGAGTGGGTAGGGGAATACCCTCATAGAGGCAGGGGAGGGGGATGGGATAGAAGGTTTCCAAAGGAGAGATCTGGAAAGGGGAAAACATTTGAAATGGAAATAAAGTATCAATCAATCAATAAATAAATAAATAGCTCTGATTTATGAATATATCTACCTCACTCTACATATTTGGCACAGGAAAATTTTTATGGTGTCTAATTTATGAAATAATAATATTGAGCCCAGTATTATTTAATAAATATTTGTTTGTTTTAAGAAAGAAATAACTTTAATGTTGTGAAGTTAGAATTTTGCAAGTCCAGAACTAAATGACCTCTGTCCATCTTATTCCCTTGTTTTCACTTGCTTCAAACTGTGATGTGACCTATCTTCTTTATGTCGATTAGGGTACCATTTGGATATATAAATAGATCCCTAGTTTCTACCAACCAAAATGCTCAGAATGTCAGAAAGCATCTGATGCATATGCCTGATATTTATTCTCATTTTATATCCACTTTACTTAATGCATCCAATGATAAATTTGACTAAGTTCTTGATTCATGGTTTTCTTTTTCCTTTTACTATAATATTATGATACTATAATTCTTAATGAAATTGTTCCCACATTGGAACAAACCATTGGAGGAAACATGATTCCAGTTTTCTTATCTATGGTCCATCATATTTTGCTCCAGAATAAACCATTTCTTTTTACTCCCTTTTTTCATTGATTAATTTATTTCTTCACTTTACACCCCAATATCATCCTCCCTTCTTCTCCTAGTTCCCCTTCACACAGCTCCTTCCCCAGTTCCCCTCTTCTTTTCTCTTCTCTTCTCTTCTTTTCTCTTCTCTTCTCTTCTCTTCTCTTCTCTTCTCTTCTCTTCTCTTCTCTCTCTACTCTTCAGAGAAGAGGAAGTCCCCCCTTCCCTCTGCTTGGGGATCACCTCACCTTAGCAAATCAAGTTACTGTAGGACTAGGCACATCTCCCACTGAGACCAAACAAGGTAGACCAATTAGGGGAATGAGATCCACAGGCAGGGAACAGGTTCAAGAATAGTCTCTTCCCTAGTTGTTTGGGGTCCTACACGAAGAACAAGATTCACATCTTCTGCATATGTTCAGGGGTAGGAGTATGTTCAGCCCATGCTTGCTCTTTGCTTGGTGGTTCAGTCTCTGGTCCAAGTTAGCTGACTCTGTTGGAGTCCCTATCCTCTTGGGACCCTCAATCCTTCCCCGAATTGTTTCATAAGACTTTTTCAAGCTCTATTTAATGTTTGACTGTAGGTCTCTGTATATGTTTCCATTGGCTTCTGGGTAAAACCTCTCAGAGGACAGTTATGTTAGGCTCATGCCTGCAAGCATAAGAGAGTATCCTTAATAGTTTCAGAGACTGGGTTTTGCCCATGGGATGGGTTTTAATTTGGGCCAGTCATGTGCTGGCCATTCCCTCCATCTTTTCTCTATCTGTGTCCCTGCACATCTTGTAGGCAGGATGCGTTTTAGGAAGAAAGTTCTGTAGGTAAGTTGCTGTCCTTATTCCTCCACTGGGAGTTCTGCCTGGCTACAGGCAGTGGCCACTTCAGACGCCACATCTCCCACTGCTAAAAGTCTCAGGTATAGTCACTCCCATAGATTCCCTGGGGTCTCCCCTTTGAATTATTTCTTAAATAAAGAGTGTAGTCCATGACAAAAAAGGGGACTATTTCAGAAGAGGAAGATGACTAGGAGTCATAATGCAGAGGAACCAACCTGGGAAAGAAAGTGTGTTTATAATGTCAAAGTCATGATGTACTTGAATAAAATGGTCTTATGGATTATATTCAATTGTGTAATGAATGTGCACTAATAATTTTTTTCATAAAAATATAAAAATACTTTTAAAATATGTGATGATGAATGAAGAGACAAGCTAATAAATGAAATGAAATGAAAAAAAAATAGGGCCAAGAAAAAGTTTCCACAAGAGATCTTTAATCTTTGACAGAGTTACAGTGATTGCTGATACTCCATGCATCAACAGCAGCTCCTTCTTTAAAAATCAAGGCAAAATGTAGACTAGTTGAGCTCAGAGACCAATCTCTCTTTAAGTGTTCTATAATTCTTATATTTTATAAAATAAAAAATAATCCAAAGCATCAAAATGACTTATATGTAAGTGAAATTGCACCAGAACAAATATCTCTTCAGGCATAAAATTATATCTGAGATTGATTCATACAAATCTGTTCTTTTGGGATTTTAGAGCAATATGATATGAAAACAACAATTTATTTCTTTCTCTGCTATAAATAATCAGGATAACCATAACATTGATTCACTGAAGTTCTAAACATTACAAAACAAGCAAACTTTTTTGACTTGTATGTTAAAACAATATAATTATTAACTAGGTTCATGTGTACTGTTAGTGATAGTGGTTATCATCAATATGGTGATATAGTACATAGTTAAGGAATTGTGGATATAATTGTTCTGACTGCTTTTGTTCATAGAAGGGTACAAAATGCAAGAGGTGTAGTTTAAGTTAGAAATGGCTTCCCTTAGCCTCAGGCATTTGAACACTTGGCACCCAGTTGGTGCTGCTGTTTTGGAGGTTTAGCTGGTATCAATTATTGTTATTTTCTCTGTACAGAATTGTGTGTAGACAGTTTCACATGTGCATTAGTAGAAAGTGGAGAATTCTAATACTTTTCTTTAAGAATCTATAGTAAAGTCAGGGTAGTAAGCATGCTCATTAGATAGTCACAGTGTATTTTAAATTCTTCCAGCTATGAGCTGTGAGACACTGACAGTTTTTTTTTTACCACCTTTAGAAAAAGAATACTGGTCTTTCATGGTTGAGTAAAGATGTGTGACTGATATGTATGTTTTGTTTTCTTAGTTTTATATTGGCCAGGAGTGAAATAAGGACCTATAAAGCATACATTATTGAACAAAATATGTTGGAATGTTTAATTTAAAAAATAAATATTCTAATTATGCATGATCATTGTGGTGCATAAAATATATTTCTAGCTATTGGGGCAATGTAGCAGAAGAATTTTCAGTTTGAGGCCAATCTATGTTATATAGCATGACTTTGTTAAAAAGTAAACATAATTCATAAAGTATACAAATATTCATAACTTATATATGGCATAAGTCATATACGACTACCTGGCTACTAACATGAGTACATAAAGGTTGAGGAGTTTTCTTGAATCTCAAAATTAATCTATTATTTCTGAAGAATTACTGCATATTAGAAACATATTTGTTTACTTTTATTAGCAGTACTTGGACACTAATCTGTACTGCTAACCAGAAATTCAAATGACTACCCTGTAAAGGTCAAGGGTAAATAACATCTTATTTTTGTCTCTATCAAAGGGACAAAGTTTACTTGAGAGAGAGAGAGATTAAAGATTTCATAATAGATTAGTCAATGACACCCAAAGAGGAGCATGTTGTTCCAGTGTTATAAAGGAAAGCTCTGTGCTGCTTGATCACAACTGTATCAGTAAGGAGGCTCTCCATGGATCTGGTCACATTCCTGGTGCTCACTCTCTCCTGCCTCATTCTCCTCTCCCTCTGGAGACAGAGCTCTGGAAGAAGGAAGCTCCCACCTGGCCCCACTCCTCTCCCAATTATTGGCAATTTCCTCCAGATAGATGTGAAGAACTTCAGCCAGTCTTTAACCAATGTAAGTATTCTTTGTGCTTCTCTAATAAGTTGATATGGAAGATAAATTATAAGTTGTTTTAAATGAAAATGTAGTACTAGAAGCATTAAAGTTATAAATAATTGTCAGGTCATACCTCTTGCCAAGTATTGTGTACGTCATACCTTTTACAGCTGGTACTTGTCAGAAATTGAGTAATGAGAAGGTTACATGTTGAAGTAATTTAGGTCATTGCATTTAATTCATTAATTAATTTAGTTACTTATTTCCTGACTAATGATTCCTCTTTCTCCTCCTAGTTTCCCCCCACCTCCCACTTAATCTACTATCCCTTTCTCCTCCTAGAAATGGAGTCCATGCCTGGATATCAACCAACCTTGGCATATCAAATTGCAGTAGGACTAGGTACATCTTTTCTTATAGAGGCTGGACAAGGTCACTCAGTTAGGGGGAAGGTATCCAAATTAGGCAACAGAGTCAGAGACATCCCTGCTTCTGCTGTTAGGTGTCCCAATGAAAACAAAGCTGCACAACTCTTACATATGTACTAAGGGCCTAGGTCCATCCCACGCATGTTCTCTGGTTTGTGGTTCAGTGTCTGTGAGCCACTTTTTGCCCGGGTTAGTTGATTTTGTAGGTATTCTTATGGTGTTCTCAACTTCTCTGGCTCCTTCAATTCTTCCTCTCCCTCTTCTTCCAGATTGTCTGAGCTCTGCTTAATGTTTGGCTCTGAGTTTCCATCTGTTTCCACCAGCTGCTTGGTGAACTCTTTCAGTTGATAGTTATGCTAGTCTCCTATATGCAAGTATAGTAGAATATCTTTAATAGTGTCAGGGATGGGCTCTCTTTCATGGCATGAATCTCAAGTTGGGCCAGGCATTGTTCAGTCATTCTCTCAATTTTTGCTTCATCTTTACACCTGCACATCTTACAGACATGACAAATTGTGAATTAAAGGTTTTGTGGCTGGATTGGATCTTGCTTGGTCATAGAAGGTTGTCATTTCATGTCCTATATCCCATATTGTGAGTAGTTTTGGCTGTGGTCACCCTTATAGATTTCTGGGAGATTTTATTTTACTAGGTTTCCAGCTTGTCCCAGATAGATTTTCTTTTCTTTTCTTTTCTTTTCTTTTCTTTTCTTCTTTTTTTAGTGATTCAGATGAAAGAATTTTAATTGTAAAGTGTAATTAACACAGTAAAGAAGGTGAAAAATTAATACCATATGAGTGACCTACCACTAATACAGAAAACAGTACGGAGAGTGGGGTTGTTAGTGTGATAAAACTGACCATTTGCCACATGGATAAACTTCCAACTTCTGTTACCAGGTCTAGGTGGAACCTGGCCTCCATGGACCACAGTTGCAGCAGCTTCTATGTACAGTTGCCTTTTATTGAGGTATTTTATCACATCAACAGAAAAGTATAGTCTATACTCAAGATTGTTTTAGCTAACCTGGGTCTTTTTCATTTCCTTACAGTTTTTAAGATTATTTTTCCCATTTCTGTAAAAAATAGCATTAGAATTTTTCCAGTTTAAAGCCATTTAATTCTTCTTTTATCATTATTTATTTTAAACTCCAGATTTGATTCCTTTCCCGGTCTACCTTCTGTCTGTTCCACATCCCATATCTCCTCCCTGCCCCCCTGTCTCCACGAGGGTGTTCACAACCCCATCACCTACCACACCTGACCTCTAAACTCCTTTGGACCTCCAGTCTCTTGAGGGTTAGGTGCATCTTTAATGACTAAACATAGACCCAGCAGTCTTCTGCTGTATATGTGTTGGGGGCCTCAAATCAGTTGATGTATGCTGCCTGGTTGATGGTCCAGTGTTTGAGAGATATCTGGGGTCCAGATTAATTGAGACTGCTGGTCCTCTTACAGGGTAGCCCTCCTCCTCAGATTCTTCCAGCTTTTCCCTAATTCAACCACAGGGGTCAGCAGCTTCTGTCCATTGATTGGGTACCAATATCTGCATCTGACTTTTTCAACTGCTTGTTGGGTCTTCAGTGGGCAGTCATGATAGGTCTCTTTTTGTGAGTGCTCCATAACCTTAGTAATAGTGTCAGGCCATGGGGCCTCTTCTTGAGCTGGATCCCACTTTGGGACTGCTGCTGGACCTTCTTTTCCTCAGGCTCCTCTCCATTTCCATCCCTGTAGTTCTTTCAGACAGGAACAATTATGGGTCAGAGTTTTGACTGTGGGATGAGAACCCATCCTTCACTTGATGCCGTGACTTTCTGCTGGAGGTGGGCTCTATAAGTTCCCTCTCCCCACTATAAGGTATCTTGTCTAAGGAACCTCATTTTGATTCCTGAGAGTTTCTCACATACCAGGTCTCTGGTACTTTCTGGAGGGTCCTGAGGTTGCCTGTTTCCATTCTTTCTGTTGGTCTTAAGGGATTTAGTCCTTTTCCCCCACCCAATACCACACAATGTTCCGCTCTCTCCCAACCCCGTGCACTTTTCCTTCTAGGTCCCTCCCTCCATCTCCCCTTCTGATTGCTTTTTTCTCCCATCCAAGTGCGACTGAGGCATCCTCACTTGGTCCCTTCAGCTTGTTGACCTTTTTGAGTTCTGTGGACTGTATCTTGGGTATTCCGTACTATATATTTTTAAGCTAATATCCACTTATTAGTGAGTGCATATCATGCATGTCCTTTTGGGTTTGAGTTACCTCACTCAGGATGATACTTTATAGTTCCATCCATTTGCCTGCAAAACTCAGGATGTCCTCATTCTTAATAGCTGAGTAGTATTCCATTGTGTAAGTGAACCCCATTTTCTGTATCCACTCCTTTGTCATGGGACATCTGGGTTGTTTCCAGCTTCTGTCTACCACAAACAAGGCTGCTATGAACATAATAGAACACGTGCCCCACTGGCATGGTGGAGCACCTTTTGGGAATATTCCCAAGAGTGGCATTGCTGGGTCTTCAGGTAGATGTATTTCCAATTTTCTGAGGAACCTCCAGATTGATTTTCAGAGTGGTTGTACCAGTTTGCAATCCCAACAGAGAGGGAGGAACGTTCCTCTTTCTCCACATCCTTGCCAACATGTGCTGTCACCTGAGGTTTTGATCTTAGCCATTCTGATTGGTGTAAGGTGGAATCTCAGGGTTGTTTTGATTTTCATTTCTCTGATCACTAAGGACTTTGCACATTTCTTTAGGTGTTTCTCAGTCATTTGAGATTCCTCTGTTGTGAATTCTCTGTTTAGTTCTAAACCCCATTTTTTGATTAGGTTGTTTAGTTTTTTGGTGGTTAGCTTTTTGAGTTCATATATTTTGGATATTAGCCTTCTATCAGATGTGGGGTTAGTGAAGATTTTTTTCCCAACCTGCAGGTTGCCGATTTGTCTTACTGACTTTGTACTTTGCCTTACAGAACTTTCCAGTTTCACGAGGTCCCATTTATCAAGTCTTTACCATAAAGTATGCACCATTGGAGTTCTGTTTAGAAAATTTCCTCCTGTATCAATGAGTTCATGGCTCTTTCCCACTTTCTCGTCTATTAGATTCAATGTATCTGGTTTTATGTTGAGGTCCTTAATCCACATAGATTTGAGTTTTGTGCAAGGTGACAAATATGGGTCTATTTTCATTTTTATACATAAGGATCATCTGGACAGCCAGTTAGACCATCGTCATTTGTTGAAGATGCTTTCTTTTTTCCATTGTATATGTTTGGCTTCTTTGTCAAAGATCAAGTGTGCATAAGTGTGTGGTTTTATTTCTTTAATTCTATTCCAATGATCAGTGTGTCTCTCTCTGTACCAATACCATGTAGTTTTTTCATTAGGATTTTTAACTGGTGTTGCTTTGGATCTGTAGATTATTTTTGGTAGGATAGCTATTTTCACAGCATGTCTTCTTCTGATCCATTATCATGGGTTGCTCTAGTTCTTAAAACTTACTTCTATTCTTTGATATGACTGTGATAGTAAAACAGCTTCTTGTGTATAAATTACCACTGGCAATAGCCAAATAGTGATGGGAGAAAGCTAGCCTCCCAGGAGTGTGGAAAAGCTCTTGAGAGGGGGTAAGAGGACTAAAACTGCTAAGCAGGACTCGCCCAGAATCCTTGGGACACAGGGACTGAGGAACAGCCTGGAGGAAAGAGCCTTCTGGTTTCCACCTGTGGCAGGAGACCTCTGCCTGGGACACCAGGTCTCCATAGCCAAATAGTGCTGTGAGAAAGATAGCCTCCCAGGAGTGGGGGAAAGCCTGTCTGCAAGGAGGGACCCACTTGGAATACCCAGGACACAGAGACTGAGGAGCGGGCTTCTAGTTTCTTTTAGTGGCAGAAGAGCAGGTCCTGTGACACAGGGCTTTATACTCAAATAGTACCAGGAGAAAGCTGATATACCAGGAGTGCCAACAAATCTTCAAGCACAGGCAAGACCACCACTTCTTATCAAATTCACTGAAACAAGAGGGAGCCTTGCAGAGCCATAAGGACACAGAAAACAAGGGACAGATGGGGATTAGATCCTTCTTGTTTCTATCTGCACCCCAGAGCTGATCCTGCACCACAGTTCTCCAACCCCAAATTCCTCTCAGAGAGAACTGGTCTTAAAGGAATATTGACACCTAGGCTTGCAGGGAAGACAAGCCACAGTCAGAGAAAGTAAGACCAGCTAACATCAGAGATAACCAGATGGTGAAAGGCAAGGGCAAGAACACAAGGAACAGAAACTAAGGCTACTTGGCATCATCAAAACCCAGCCCTCCCACCACAGCAAGCCTCGGATACCCCAACACACCAGAAAAGAAAGACTCAGACATACAATCACATCTCAGGACGATTATAGAAGATTTTAAGAAGGAAATAAATAACTTTCTTAAATAAATAAAAGAGAACACAGGTAAACAACTAGAAGTCATTAAAGAAGAAACATAAAAAGCCCTTAAAGAATTACAGGAAAACACAATCAAACAGACGAAGGAAATGAACAAAACCATCCAGGAACTGAAAACAGAAATAGAAACAATAAAGAAATCACAAAGGGAGACAACCCTGGAGTTAGAAAACCTAGGAAAGAAATCAGGAGTCATAGATGTAAACATCACCAACAGAATACAAGAGATGGAAGAGAGAATCTCAGGCATGGAAGATACCATAGAAAACATTGATATAACAGTCAAAGAAAGTGCAACAAGCTCCTAACCCAAAACATCCAGGAAATACAGGATACAATGAGAAGACAGAACCTGAGGATAATAGGTATAGAAGAGAGTGAAGATTTCCAAGTTGAAGAACCAGTAAATATCTTCAACAAAATTATAGAAGAAAACTTCCCTAACTTAAAGAAAGAGATGAACATAAATATATAAGAAGCCTACAGAACTCCAAATACACTGGGCCAGAAAAGAAATTCCTCCCGTCACATTATAGCCAAAACACCAAATACACAAAATAAGGAAAGAATATTAAAAGTAGTAAGGGAAAAATTGCAAGTAACATGTAAAGGCAGACCTATCAGACTTACACCAGACTTCTCACCAGAGACTATGAAAGCTAGAAGATCCTGGGCAGATCTCATACAGACTCTAAGAGAGCACAAATGCAAGTCCAGGCTGCTATACCCAGCAAAACTCTCAATGATCATAGATGGTGAAACCAAAATATTCTATGAAAATCCAAATTTGCACAGTATGTTTCCACAAACCCAGCCCTACAAAGGATAATAGATGGAAAACGCCAACTCAAGGAGGGAAACTACACCCAAGAAAAAGCAAGAAAGTAATCTTTCAACAAAGTCAAAAGAAGATAGCCACACAAACATAAAAAGAACATCGAAAATAACAGGAAGCAACAATCACTATTCTTTAATATCTTTTAACATCAAATGACTCAATACCCCAGTAAAAAGATATAGACTGACAGACTGGATCCATAAACAGGACTCAGCGTTTTGTTGCATCCAGGAAACACACCTCCATGTTAAAGCCAAACACTACTTTTTATGTTCCAATCTAACTGGTGCTCTGTAAGCTTCTTGTAGTTTATTGGTATCTCTTTCTTTAGGTTGGGGAAATTTTTTTCTATGGTTTTGTTGAAAATATTTTCTGGGCCTTGGATTTGGCAATTTAACTCTCTCTTGCTCTCTGGGGATAGAAGCTGACAGCTTCTGGTAATTCACTCTTGCTGATAGCAATAGGAGAAAAAGAAAAGAAACTTAGTTACTTTGGCTCCTTACACTTTTACTCAGGGGCATATTTCTTTGACCAGGTGGGAGTTCATTAATTCTTCCTTAGCAAGAAAGAAAGAAA